>WOGR01002997.1:0-16482 GCA_015342045.1 Leptinotarsa lineolata
AATTCTTTTCAAGTTTTTTGCTTAATATATTTGCCATTCTTAGCTATTTTTTAAAATTTCAATTGTATTGTTTAATTCAGGGATTTCAAATCATTTTATAAATTTTAGACAATGGAAGTCCGAACTGCTGAAATTCACCACGAAACATTGTCATTCACCTTCAAACAACCCAATGATTCAATAGTAAAAAGTAAACTGAACAAACACTCTTAAAAAATGACAATATGGATCTCTGGGGAATATCAGCCCACGAAATTTCCATGAAAGTCACCTCTGGGCTGAGAAAAATCCTCATAGAACTTCATTCGTGGCATCAGTTCTCAGTAAATGTATAGTTTGAGATACTTGGAATCTATAATTTTTTCCTTAACCGCTGTAGGTGACTCTCACCTCAATACCTACAGAAAAAGAATTTCTTTTTTTCTTCAAAAAATTCCTATACAGCTCCATATTTCTAGTTCATACATGATGGTACATCATCCTATTTCAGATTCATTGTACGTAATCACTTAGATGCAGCATAGTAGTGTCAGCAGTGTGGTGACAACAAAGATAAGAATATTATACAGTGCCTTCATTTCAAAACTTCCCACCACTTGTACTTCATTTAGCAAAGAGAATTCGCCGTAGACAAAAAACACGTCTATTTAGATATCAAGGGTAGAGTTCAAAACCAGTACCAGAGGTATTTTAGGTTCAACCTCCTTACTCCTAACTACCCCCACTTAATGATTTTGAATAGCACCCCCTAACTTGTGACATGTTATTTTGAATATCTTGAAAATCCTCACTCAATTCCGTTTGAAAAACTGAAATTGGTTTATCCCTTCTCGTAAAATAGGCCAAAAAGGAAATGAATTATAACAAAATACAAAAATTTATGAAACCGCTACCACTCACTCAACAACGGTATGTTTATGTCTCTTTTTCACACAGAGTTTTTCACTTAAGCTGAAAGTGAGATAAAGGCATACATTTGCTTCTTGGCGTAAGTTACAATTAAATGGTGAAAACATTTATCTGAATCAGTTATTTCTGTTTGTCAAGTGGTGTCAGTTGCACTGACAGTAATACAAATCGTAATGGTGTACACTTCACCAGAAATAACTGAAATTATTTTTATTTATGGTGCTGAAGATAGGTGTGCTCTTAGGACAGCCCGACTTTTTATCGGAAGGTATCCAGGCCAAAATCTGAGTCACCGATATGTTCTAGACCTTGTTCAAAAATTTGAAGAGATCAGTTCTGTGTGCAACAAAGTAGTAAAGCAGCCGAGAGTTCTCACGGAAGCCGCACAGATTGAGATTCTAGGCCAATTCGCCGTTGAGCCTACTACTTCAATATCGAAAGTCGCTACGTTAGTAAATATTTCAGTTGGTTCTATACACAAAGTTTCGAAACTGAACAGGTTCTTTCATTACAAAATGAGTATTCTTCAGCAACTCAGTGAGGATGACTATTATAGGAGAATTGAATTTTTTGAAATAATGGCTGCAAGAATTCAAAATGACCCGAATTTGATAAAAAATATTTGCTCCAGTTATTAATCAACTTCTTTTCTTAATGGCTCAACCCAATAATGCCCAGAACTTTTTTAATTTAATTTTTTTCATGAAACTTGTATATGTGGTAAAAAATGTCATTTTTATGATGGGTTGATACCAGTTTTTGAAATATGTTGTAGGTCATTTTTGACCCACTTGGGCAAATTAATGTACTTTTTTGTTGTGTGATACTCAAAATTGGGAATGCATTTCTTGAATATTAAGTTATAGTATTATATAGGAAAATGAAACCCAACTGTTATTGAGAGTTATATTTCATTACAGAAACTTGTTTTTTTTTTATTTATGATAAGCTAGAAAACATTTATCATGGAGGGCAACTTTACATTGATCGCATATCTTGGTTGTTTTATTTTTACAAAAAGCGTATCTTCGCTGTGTTTGGGTGGTTATAACCAGATGCTGACCCTGTCGACGTGGTGCTGGACTCACAGAATGGAATGTTGGACCTGTGGCCAAAAAAAGTTTTCCATATTTGTGTAATATAGCGATTACAGCTCTTCTGCGAAATTCCAAATTGTCCATCTTCAAACCAAGTTTGCGAGACAAAACCTAGGAATTACACATACATATGTCAAACATCCAAAATAAAATAGAAGTATACCATTTTTCCCTCGCAGATCTATACGATAATCTATGCAATATTATTATCCATCTGATCTACCCCTCCCATATATTTATTATAATATTGCACGACGTGTGGTTGCTGTATGTCTACTTCTTTTACGTGTTGATGAATATCTTGTTGCTTTTTGGATTTGGCATAAACTACATTCATATGACAACAAGGTAACAATACTGTGGTCTTTCCATCTCACACAAATAATGTTTTCATGTTTGTCAACTGCACTATCGTAGACACCTCGATCTTTCTTTTTGATTACAGCCGAATTTTCAAGAGGATATTTATCTGTTCTGTTTTCTCGAACGGTACCAGTTGCACCAAAACCCATTTTTTCGAGTTTACTTACAAGTGAAGCACTTATAAAAAAATAGTGAAAGTACAAAGAAAACTTATTATCGGGAAATTTATTTTGGAGCAAGTTGGCAAACGTTGTAACCACAGAGTCTCCAAGGCCCATTTTCTTTTCTTCGTTGTTCATACGCCTCCCTCGGTATATATCAAAATTCACACAGTACCCGGACTATAGAGCAAAAACCCATGCTTTGTAGCCAAAACGAATGGGTTTCCTTTTATGAATTGCTTACATCCGTTTCGGCCAAAGTACGGGATCATAGACTAGTCAATGGACACGGTCCGAAACCAATCTGCACACTTGCAGACCGGTTTCGGGCTATTTGGACTCTCGTCAGTGCAAGGTAGTGGCAATCATCAACATATAGTCGATGATATTCCTTAATTGAAATTCGAATTCCTCTCAGCATATCATTCCTCGAAGTAAGCTAAAGCAAACAACAAACATGTTTGTCACTGCCCACCTGGTAAACGAGGTGCTAACCAACTGCATATCCGTAATTCACCCAATTCCTCGTATAAGGAATGAAAACTTTCCACATATAGTCAGTGGGCATACTTGAAGACTAGCTGTAATTCAAATTATATAAACAAAAAATTTGTTCAGGCCAGTCTCAAACTTTCTACACTAAAGGTTAATGGACTGATACCTATCAGAAATTAACTGCTCTCCTGACTATTACCACGAAGGGCGTTGGATTATATCCGACAGGTGTCAGTGCAGGAATCTTCACTGAAATATTTTCTGCATATGCTGTTGGTGATACAACTGCCGCAATCGATTTTCAATTATTGAACGGGCACACTTGCAGACCGGTTTCGGGCTATTTGGCTTCTCGTCAGTGCAAGGTAGTGGCCATCACCATTATAGAGTCGATGATATTCCATAATTAAAATTCGAATTCCTTTCAGCATATCATTCCTCGAACTAAGCTAAAGCGAACAACAAACAACATGTTTGTCACCGCCTCACCTCCCAGCGCCACTACCTTGCACTGACGAGAGGCCAAATAGCCTGAAATCGGTCTGCAACTGTGCCCGTTCAATGATTAAAAATCGATTCTGGCAGTTGTATCACCAACAGCATATGCAGGAAATACTTCAATGAAGATTCCTGCACTGACACCTGATGGATATTTATAATCCAGTGCCCTTCGTGGTATTAGCCAGGAGAGTAGTTGTTTTCTGACAGGTGTCAGTCCATTAACCTACAGTGTAGGGAGTTTGATTCAATGTTCATACAAAGGTAGTTGTTGCGAAAGTATTTTTTTTTGCATGATCTACGTATCGAAGAGTTCATTTTGAAATCACTTTTTACTTTTTTTGTATGAAGATAGATAGAAAGTCAGAAATTTTTCTTCCCAAAACTCAATTTCTCTTGAAAATATACCCCTCCCAATTCTATTTTCTCTATAAGCACTATTTTCATTAGACACTCCAGAAGACGATATTGTATGGTGAAACACTCATAGTCTATATCTTGTTTCAGTTGTATCTCGTATCTAGTATATTTCATCTCGTTAACCGCAAACTTTTGCAAAAAATGGACGACATCTGTACTACTCTGAAGTAAAAAAAAGAAAAACCATTTTGTGTTTTTATTGTTCACATTTGGCACGACAAATAAATACTTGAATAAGTTATTAAATCCTTCAACGCAATTCAATTTGCATTGCATCATTAAAAATACAGCAAAATGTCAACAATCCATTGTACTCATCTCTTCGAACTGACATAGATTCCAATTTTTTGATTCCGAAAAACATTGCAGAGACTTAATCGTTATCTCTGCTCCATGCAAGTCAGTGATCCTCGATTTCCGCAACAAAATGTAATTAAAAAGTCGTTCCCACGTCTTCGGGCCAACACCAAACGTTTTTCACTCCGCACGTAACTTGCAAATGTACTATTAATTGCATGTTAGACAAACAATTGTTTGGTTATTCAAATTGATGTTCGCTAACGGTCTACATTCAATGAGAAACTTCGACTCGCACACTGATGTAGGTACTTCTCAGCTCACAGCAACCGAGATAGAAAAGAATTGAACAAAAAAGCGAGTTTACTTTGGTCAGATGCACTCTTCTAACTTTTTTATGCAAAAATTAACCATAGAGAAATGACAGTTATCTTGAGATGCAATATAATGACGTCAACTTAATTGAATGAATGCACTACATTCAGGAAGCCTATGATACATAAAAAGCGAGTGTACTTTAGATTTAAGACCATACGACTGAAGTGAAACTTCTTTAGCTCCCTCTATCTATACTGTGTGTAAAAGCAAAATGGAGTGAATTCATCATTTTGGTTACTGTTCATTTTTGAAAAAATCCCGAAACACTTCAAATTGAATTATAATTTGACATTCTTCAACGTAAAAATGACAACCCTACCTTCAACCCCCTTCGAATGACAGGTACAACCCCCAATTTTTTAATGGGAAGTATCATATAAAGGAACAATGATATATCGTTTAAAAGATCTCTTTACTCTCTATTCTTGACAACATGCTAATCCCAAATAAAATTTTCTTCTAACATTATTTAACATAACAGGCGTGACCGACCTAATCGCAAGCGTTATTCGTTCTTTTAGGTCATTCAAATCTGAAGGGTGAGTTTTGTGCACATTGCTCTCTACATATCCGCATAAAATGAAATCTAATGATGTAAGATCAGGTGATCGCGCTGGCCATTCAATCGATCCTCGCCTCCCTATCCACCGATAGGGTATTGCCGGACATTAACTTGGTAATGTGGTGGTGCTCCATCCTGCTGAAACCATATCGTATTCACTGAAACTTGAAGGTTTCCTTGATATATCGATATAAATTTGCTAAACTTGGAATGACATCATTTTGCAGCAGTGCCAAATAATTATCGCCCCTCAAGTTGCCTTGAAGGATCCAATGATATGGTTTTCTACAATCCCAGCCCAAGCATTAACATTTTGAGGGTATTGCGTGTGTTCTTTCATCCAGTGAGGATTTTCGTTGTCCAGTAGCGGCAATTTTGCCGATTAGCATGACCGTCAAGAGGAAAAGTACACTCATCAGAAAACATAACGTCTTCTAATTGGGTGATATTGTTATTCAACATGTCCATTATATGCTCACAAAAATAAGTCCTTCTGTCATACATGAGCTCCTGAGTGTGTATCATTTTATAGGGATGCATTTTATTTTCATTTAATATGTTTACTATCGATGTATGGCTAACATTGAATGTAGTGGATGGCTGTCTACTCGATGTATGTGGGTTTTGCTCAAACTCAAGCATCACATCTAATTTGAGGTCATCACTCATTGCATTGGCAGCTACTTTTTTCATCAGCCCCACGTGACCAAACTCGCGAAACTGCTTCTATATTTTTTTAATGTTCCTTGAGATATGGGCGGTAAATTAGGAAATTTCTCATGAAATAGGCGATCTACTTTCTGTTGTGTTCGGGGTTTTATCTCCGTAACCAATCATTTGTAAAACTGTTATTTTATGCATTTCTGTTAATCTATCCATTTGTCAGACTTAAAGTTAATGAACTTCAACTCATGTTATAACATACAAAATAATTCGACAAGGCATTTTAAACTATCGTTGCCACGGAAATTATCTACAGTTTTTTAAAGAATACTATCTAAAAAGAACATTGCCATGGTTTTTGCTTACTTTCACTTATCAGTACCTCAACATGAAATATGTTCACGTTCATTTCGCATTTTTCTTCCCACTTTTGGAAAATAATGCCGAGTGGGATGGCGACGATTAGGAAACCTTTAAGCATAAATTCGAGCTGCATCAGTTGCATTTTTTTGTTTCTCCGTAAATTAGCAACATGTCAATTTTCTCATTTCTAGTATAATTTGCTATATCTAATTATAAACTACAGAAAAAATAAATTTTTAAAAGTGACAGCATATTCATTAGCCTATTTGTTTAGGTAGTCCTAGCAACAGCTTCAATTGTTTGTCACAGATAACTAGAATAACAGGACTTAGTGTATAGTGTATAATTATTCAGAAAAATAGAGAAAATAAAGTGGAAGTGTGGCATCAAATTATTCGTACGAAAATGCTCTTTCACAAAAAGCCGACGAGCTACCCCCTTTCCATTTGAAAAAATCAAGTTAACTGGAAAAATTCATATTTGCGACTGTGAAATAATTTTTCAAACAACTTTGAAGTCATAAGCCCCACAGTCGTAGTTTTCCCATGTTACTTGATCAAGAATCAAGCGATTTACACGATCTATAACATTCCAGTTAAAAAAATAGAAACTGAAATAAAAATGATTTTATTTGTCAAATATCAGTAAGTGAAGTATTGTTGGATAAAAAATGTCATTCTCGATCGGTAAGTGGAGTATTGTTGGATTAAAAATGTCATTCTCGATCGAAATAAGTAAAAATATAGGATGTCCCATTCAAAAATCGAAATTTGGGGTCGAACCGAAAGTACGGCAAAACAGGTAAATTTGAAATTGAACTTTAATACACAACCCCGAATGTTTTTTTGTATCTTCAATAATAAAAAAGTTATAGGGGTCAGTTAGAGAATCACCCGGTATATTTTACTGCATGATGAATGTTCTGGGAACAAACTTGACAAATGATGTATTCATAGCTGAAACCCCATATAACTACAGTTCAGATATACACCAATTACCAATTTCATCAGACATAATTCATTGACACATACATGTCAGTATGAAGTAGCAGCATTCAACAGTATGCTTCACAGACTATTTTACTTTCAGAAAAAAAATTTTTAATGTAAAACGAAAAAATTGCTGTCACTAAAGAAACTAGAAACAAATATTTGAATGTAACCTACAGAGCAAATAATAATTTGCAAAAATTGATCAAAAACAATAAAGACAAAACTTCGGTTTCGGGTGGATCGAGAGTATATTAGTAGACTTGTGGTTCTTTCCCCATAATTCATGTTGGCCAAACTGGAAGAACTCTCTCAGAAAGAATGAAAGGCCATAAAAGTAGTTTTTCATGAGAAGACCAATTCAAAATTGTTAACCATCTTTTGACATATCATGATCGCAACGTAATGCATGTGAAAGAGAGAGTTTCGAAAATCAGTCTTTCAGAATGCTGAGGAATGAATAGATTCGAAAATTTGGGACTGTCGCTCAATGACTATAAGACTTGATAGATTCCACTTCGATGAATTCGTTTGGTGACGATGGAATTGGTAATTAGAGTTGATCTCAATTGGTGTAGTAATATGGGGTCTCGAGTGTTTTCCATGTTTCTGATAGATACAGTTTATTGAGTTTGTTCTTAATATGGTCAAAAAAATTTCATGCATATAATTCATCTCGTGAAAATTTGACAGGTAGTATTTGTAATGCAGATTCAATTTTCATCAAAGGACAATGTAGAAATTGTTAGTTACAATATATCACGAATATTGTATTGTACCTATTGCAGTTTTGAAAACTGTCGAGTAAAAATCTCACAATAAAATGTTATATGTACCTTATGATGGATTTCCATCGAGTAGTTAGTTCCATCATAGCTACGAAATGTAATATCAAGAAAAGTATTTCTGTTGTTTAATCAATATTCTGGAATTGACTCATAAACTTTGACAATTAATAAGCTCTACTGAATTGATGATGAAAAATAATAACACTGCCTTTTACTATCAATCTCTATAATTTGTTTGCTCGATGAAACGTCATCAACATTTGAAGATATCTAATATTTATGTAGCAGTGAAACAAATTTCATTTTACTAGACAGGATATGGCAAGTGTGCGACTCTATGTTTGAAGATAACTAACAAAGCTTCTCCGGTGAATGCATTATGCAATCACTTACGAAATGGAGGTATTATTCAATTATCAGAATATATGAGTTAGCATCAGGAGTGCCACTCATATATGAATACAGAGAGAGAGATTTTAGGAAATCTCAGAGAGATTTTAGAAAATCCCTCGAACATCGAAAACTACTAAGAGTATAACTATTTATTCTGTTTTATATGATTTTCAAATCAGTATGTGGAAAATTTCAAGTATATTTTGTTTATTTATTGTTGATTGTTCATGGTGATGTAACACGACTACTGTATTGAATGGTGTTTGAATTCATATAAGTATCACCCTGAAAAGATATTCACTCTCATCATGAAATTATATGTAATAAGAAATTATATGTAATAACTAGATTATGTTAAATTGATATACACAAAGTCAACCCGAAATTGATATTGTCCATTATATATTCTATATAATTTTCTTGGCGAAGAATCTGTTTTGTTCTGAAATGGTGCTGGTTTATAAAAATTTTGTTATATGTATATGAACAAGATTTTTGGTTATTGGGCTGAATGTATTGTGATCACAGTGCAGAATACTTCTGACTGAGAGTTGCACTAACTTTATATTTCTATCTAAATTTTTGGAATCGATATCTGCGAGAAGAATTATTTCACGATCCTTGAGAACTCAACAATCAATAATTTTTTGTTGATATTTGATAGTTTTATTACGAGATATGGAACTGTACTCATTTCTATGAATACAGATACTGAAGTTTTCGAAAATCATCACAAGGAATTATTTTTGGGGAGATGAGTTATGATCTATTTCCGCATTATATATAATAATAATGATAATAGTGATGATAATAATATTAATAAATGAGCTGCGCAACCCGATAGCCCCGGATGACGTTCGAAGAGCCCTTGTTGGTTCAAAAAACTTTGCTACTCCAGGCCCAGATGGGCTGAATACTTATGGGTAGAAAAACTATCAAGTACCCACTACCATCTGGCTAGAGTTTTCAACTCATGGCTGGACGGAGAGCAGCCGATTCCAGATTGGTTTGTCGAGGGGCGAACCGTTCTCATTGCCAAAAGTAGAGATTTGTCGATTCCTGAAAAAAACAGATCGATTTCATGCTCAAATTCAGGTTATAAGTTGAATACAAGCATCTTATACACACAAATACTCACCGCAGTTAATTGAGTATTCGAACGGATATATGAGCAGAGAGGAGTCGCTGGATGTGAAGAGAATCTGCTTGTCGATAGATGTGTAACGCAGGACTCGATACAGTATAAGCGTACCCTCTCTATGGCCTGGATCTATCACCGCAAGGGATTTGATACAACATCGCATGGACTCATCTTGCATTTGCTCAGTTGTCTTGCGGTACCCGACAAAATATTGAGATGTCTTGAACAACAGATTCCACTTTGGCGGACTCGGTTCACCATAACATCTGGTCATACCAGAGTCCAAACAAGGTGGAATACTTTCAGAAGGGGTGTATTTCAGGGCGATTCTCTCAGTCCCCTTCTCTTCTGCATCTCACTATTGCCATTATCCGTTGCAATCAGAAATACTCGAGGATATAACTGAGGCACTCCCGAAAACTGGAGGCACAAGGCCACCCATTCGTTTCATATGGATGATCTCAAACTTCATGCCTCTGGAGAAAAGAATCTCCATCAGTCCTTGGGAATGGTGGAAGAGTACACGCATGATATCGGTTTGAGATTCGGGATAGACAAATGTGCACTACAGAGATGTGTAGCTCGTAGATCCGGGCATCCTACACCATCTGGATGCCAAAGAGACGTATACTTCCCTCGGAGTGGACCGACGCCACTAACAAGAGGTAACAGTAGTGAAAAACTCTCTCTGCGACAAGTACTAGCACACACTCCGACAGATATGGTCATCGGAACTGTCGGGGAAGAACAAAGTTGCTGCAACGAATATGCTTGCCGTTCCAATTGTTCTGAAGGGTTTATCATGGCATGCCATGATGGTGTCTTCAACACCGTAGTCTACCTCAGTCGCGTGATGGGTATAGAAATGCCTGACACAAGGTGCAGGGCCTGCCGCGAGGCGTTCGAGACCCTAATTTCCTTGAATCCGTTGTGGGAAACTGTAAGTGCCAAATTTATTGAAACTATTCGTTTCTCCCCCTCAGGCTCATTCAAGCTAATGAGCCTGATGTTGCTCTTCCCGACTACCAAAGCATGACGATATTTAAAGTGGAGTTTTCAGCTCCTGACGAGATAAATATCGTCCGAGGAAAGGAGTAAAAACGGATATAATATCGAGATTTTCTCTTCAAACTCCGCAGACTCTATCCAGACTTCTCCTTCAAGATGGCTGTTCTGATTATTGAAGTCCTTGGTGAAATGATGCCCTTTCCACTCTTGAATCTCAAAATCATACCGGCTTGCCGCACCTAGGCAGAAATATTTACCGGGCATATGCAGAAGACTGTCATTTTTGGCTCACTGCGCTTGCTCAAGGCACATGAATCTCGGACACAATGATCACTTACCCCACGGTGTGGGGTGTGTTCATTGGTTGATAATGCTGGCGCGTCCTATCGAATGTATGGGGGCTACGGGGAATAGGGCCTGACCAGCGCATACTACATAATAATATCGCCTCCATAAAAAAAAACATAACTTTTATATTCAAACTAGCAACTAAAATATAGGGAAAAGTTTACAATACATCACGAAAAATGTTTTTTTAATTAATATCGACAGAATCTCCTCAATATTCTGAAAATCCTAATGTATAGTAGATTACCTTCAATCAATGATATATATTAGTTTATGTGTTTATGTCTATATACCTACATAAAATTCCCGTGTCACAGTGTTAGCTGTCATTCTCCTCGGAAATAGCTTTACCGATTTTTATGAAATTCCATATGTACATTTTGTAGGTCTAAGAATAGGTTTCAATCTATTTTTCATTCACCTAAGTGATAAGGGTGTTCCACTCATTTTTTTATTTTTTAAACAAAATTTTGTGTTTTCATTTTTTCATGATTTGGCATTACACATAACTCTCACTTTGTACCCTTCTATCACCGACCCTATTTTTCAATAGGCATTTCAGTAATTTATTCATAGATCAGTTTTTCCCGCCGAGCGTCTACGGGTGTCACTTCTCACTCAGTAAACAGCACGGAGTAAAGATGAGAACAAAAGGCTCTCCTTTCTTTCTCACACAATAAGCATTCTCTCACTTCCCACACAGTTTTCGGATATTATTATTGTTTATCCATCGAGCGTAGATACAGTTTGCGATGCCACCAAATCTGTGAATTATCCAACAGAGTTTTTGAACTCATTGGATTTACCAGGCATGCCACCGCATAATTCACAACTGAAGGTTAGATCGCTTCGTGATTTAAATCCACCACGTTGTCGAAGATAGCATTTTGAATAGCAAGTTCCGAGGTGGAAAATAATAATACCACGAATCTCTTCTATACCTACAGATATGCCAATTCATTTCATTTCCAATCAGATTACCATTTGCAATGACTATTCATAAGTCCCAAGGCCAAACAATGTGGCTTGAATGTGAGCATATCATGTTTTTCACACAGAAAATTATACGTGACATGCTCTCGAGTGGGCAAACCATCCAGTTTGTTTGCGTTAGCTAAATATGGACTGACAAAAAAATATTGTACACTGTATAGCATTGGAGGTATAATAATATTTGAAAGTGTAATTGTTTTGACAGACACTAACAATCAGTTATTATTTTTTACCCTAGAAATTCCCTAGTAATGATTTATGAGGCAAAACAACGTTCGTCGAGCCAGATAGTTGTGAGAAATAGCAGTATTGTGAATTTCAACATCATAAATACACACGTAAAAATAAATTCCAAACGATTGTTCTGAGTTTTCAACAATACAGAAATTATCGACAATAACAAAAGCCTGGTCTGCCGAACTATATTTGATAGATGATATTTTATCTAACTGAAGTTTATCATTCAGTTCAGGTCGTTTAAAATATGTCTTATACAAAAAACACTTCATCGTGAGATTTTCACTAAACATCAGTTCGTACTTCCATTGTCCAATATTGTATAAAATTATTTGAAATCCTTGAAATAACCAATACCATTGAAAATTGAAAGAATAGCTAAAAATAACAAATATAATAAGCAAATATGAACCTGAAATTAATTTACAGTGGATAAAATACAAGTAAAAAATTGAACAATTGAAATGAAAGAGAAAAATATAAAATTAAAAATCACCCGAAGGCGATTGTGGATATTAACAATCGAAACGTCGTGAAGTAACATGACTTGAAATCGCTTGATTTTCAATTTTACTACTTTCTTTTTTGTTCAATTAATTTTTCACTTGTATTTTATTTCACCGTAAATTCATTTCAGGTTTTTTTTTGCTCAATATATTTTTTATTTTCAGTTATTCTTTCAATTATCAATTGTATTGGTTATAACAGGGATTTCAAATCATTTTATACAATATTAGACAATGGAAGTCCGAACCGATGAAATTCACCACGAAACATTGTCAATTACCTTCAAACTTTTACTAAATAGTTTTACAGAAACGTAACACGTGTTTCGCCATGCAGTGGCTTCTTCAGGCGTGTCATGAGTGAAGACACGACTTGAGGAACCATTGTATTGCGAAACACGTGTTGCGGTTTTGTGAAATTGTTTAGTGAAAATTTCACAATGGAGTGTTTTCAATACGTTATGGATTTCCATGAAGTATCGATTGATTGTATCATATGAATATGACTGATGAAGTTTATTTGAAATATTGAAAGTTTCATAGTGTACTTTTTCAGTAAAACAAAATTCAACCTGAATTAGCCGACAATAACATTATTATAGAGACAAACCAAGAAGGATTAAATTTCAACGATTCGGATCACAGAACTATAGGTTACAGACATTTCTGTTCATGTAGTTAATCATTGTCGATATAGAAATTATCTCCAAATTTGTTCTCACTTTAATGAAATCAACCCTTATATTCGTTCAAGAATTATTGAACGCTCGAATGGAACTCGTCAAAGGATCGCAGAGCTTAAAATAACATGGATGGAACTTTGCCACTATCATTTGTGTATCTGGTGTTGGGCGTTTACCGGAAAGGTTCCAAGTGAAATGGGAAACTGGGTAGTTGCCTGGAAACAGGGCATGTCATTCATTATTTTGTTCTATCGGAGAACACTTCCCTGGGGATAATCAACTTCATTGAAGAGCAGTGATTGAAATGAAAAGTGAATTCAAAAACTAAAATACGACTCATGAATGGACTGACCCGTTACTTGATGAAAATTAATAACACCATCGATGATAATGATTACACAATTTTCACAAACATTAATATTTCTATAAGAAATTTCTACTATAGATAAGAATATTCGTGGGAATTGTGTAATGTAAATCTAAAACGTATAGAATGAAAAATATTCTTATCTGATATTGTTGTATTGTTGATATTGTAAGTCATTTGAACGAGTGATGTTCGTTTTCCGCGAGTGGAATACTATACTTTTTCTATGTCTTTCATTAAAAATTTTTCATTTGTGAAGGATATCCCGGATGAAAGTGATATTCCATAACGAGTAGCAACCTGAAAAATCCTACAAAATTTGTCTGTGTTATGCAATTCTCATTAGTTTCGAAGAATTTGGAAGTTGATTCTGCTTCACAAGTCCTGTGTTCTGTCAATTACTATACAGAGGCAATTTCATTATTTGCACGTATTATTGAATGCTATATCTATACATAGTGATTTGGTAAAACAAATTAAATAAATGTCATCGAATTTGACAGATGTAATTTAAACAAGATGGCCGCTATCACCTGTCAAAGTTGGGAAGTCCCTGTTGGAAAAGACCCTTTACTCATTTTTCAAAATAATGGAAAGAGATAAAGAAATGGTAACTCCTCCCAAAATTGAAGATTTTGCCAAAGACGCAGAATATCATTTGTTGCCTACAAAATCCAGAAAACTGTTTGAAATATGTTATAGAACATTCATAGATAGTGGCAATAAAAAGGTCGGATTATTTTTAGGAGGGCATACTTCGAGTTATTGGCCAAGAAATTGAAATTTTCTGCTTTATTATATTCTACGTTGAAGACTGTATTGCATGATAACAATACTATAGACCATAGCGACAATCAGATGGTTATTGTGCCTGAAAATCCTGATAAGTACAGATATCAGACATTCAGCAATCTATTTTGGAGGCTCCAGATATCTATCTATCAAGGTAGTGATTTAGAACTGATGAATGTTTGAATTTCTCATCATTTGAACAACGTTTTTCATTCCAGGTTGCTTCAATTATTGACATAGGGGGAGCATGTGAAAGTGGTGAGCTACATACATAGCTGTTCCTTGTATACAATAACGCTAAATCCCAAATAAATAGTTCCAATAGCCATATCATTTGTTACGCTGATATTCAGTGCTAATATTCAGAGATGACAGTTGGCACAATATTTTCAATTGAATCGAGGAAGATCTACAGAAATTGAAAATCTGGTTCAACAATAAGCTATTGAAAATTGATATAAATGAGACAAAATTTATGTGCTTTTCATTAAACTCTGATGACCAACTCCCTATCAACAAACTCAGAATACACATGCCCACCTGCACTGAGAATACGACATGCAACTGCCCAAAAATAGAAAAAGCAACGTCCATAAAAAATCTGGGCGTAGTGATTGAGAAACATCTGAGATGGGAAGAACACATTTCCCGAGTTATAAAACGGTTGAGACTTCTTATGTTCAAATTCTACACCCTCAGGGGAATACTCTCCCGGAATAATATATTAATTTTATGTTATTTCTCGGCAGAATCTATTCTCAGATATTGTATTGTTGTGTGGGGAGGAGCATTCAATAATGTCATCAATTGCCTACAAACAACCCAAAACTAATCAATGAAAATTACATTGAAAAGAGCTCGATGTTTCCAAACCGAGCAACTATAAAGTGAAATCAAAATACTCAACATTAGATCCTCATACAGCTACATACCACTGTTTGATATGGATGTTCTTGAATATCCAGAAATTCAGTTTTATCGCTCACAAAATGACAAGATCAGTCGGAAACTTGCATATCAAAAATGCGCTCTTCAAAAAAGTCACTCACAAAGATTCGTTTTCTTTTTCGGATACAAATTGTACAACCTTTATATCATCCCACATGGAAACTCAAGATTGTACAGCGTGATAAATGGACTCACTATGAGAACCTCATTGACTCCAAGTTATTAGATATTTCTTCTACAAATTTCGATTATGACTTGAATACGCTGGTGGAGAAATTCACCAAAATTATAATCGAATCAGCATCCACAGTCATAAGTAGAAATTCACAATCAACTCATTACTATCCAGTACTATGGTGGAACGACAAATGTCAGACAGCAACAACTGAGTGCAAACGTTCTTTCAACAGATTGATACGACATTTATCCCTTGAGAACAGGGTCAAATATATCCGGCTCAGAGCTCGCTAACGATTTTTTCTGAAGCAAAGCGAAAGAGAATCTTGGAAAAATTATGTATGCACTTTGAACCAACACACTTCAATAGCCGAGGTATGGGGAAAAGTAAACAGGATTCGAAGGTCGAAAATAAATCACATTGACGACGATATCGTCGTATCGAATAGTCGCGAGATTGCTAACGTTCTAGCTGTTAATTTCCAGCAACAGTCTAGTTACGTCAACTACGATAATAACTTTTTAGAAAGAAGGGAAGTCATAGACGCCAATCCTTTTGTGATTGAAGACGACGATGAAAATTCACTATGTTCAGATATAACCATGGACAAACTCAAAGATGCATTGTCTGAAGTGGAAGGCCACACACCGGGACCTGATGACATCCCTTATATATTTATCAAGAAACTCCCACAATCTGGCAAAATCCTTCTACTAAGGATTTACAACACTATACTGCACCAGACAACTTCCCAAATCTTGTTCCAATTCTATTGTGCTGCGTATCCTGAAACAGAATGAATTTTCATCTGATCCCGACTAATATAGACCTATCTCCCTCATCTCCACCATGTGTAAGGTATTGGAGAAGAATTTGAACGCTAGACTACAGTTCTTTCTCGAGTA
>WOGR01002998.1:0-16482 GCA_015342045.1 Leptinotarsa lineolata
ACAGTAACGTCAATATCTCTACAAATATTTATTATTCTCTGCCGTATATCCAATATTGAAGCAGGTTCAGTTTCGTACACCATTTGCTTCCAATAGCCCCATAAAAAAGTCCAAAGGTGTCAAATCTGGCGAGAGAGCTGGCCATTCTGTAGGACCCCGACGGCCAATCCGACCGGGAAAAGTAGTATCCAAATTGTTGGAATACAATATCCATATCGAATTAATTAGGATTTGTTTCGACGATTTCAGTGATGAGAGGGTGAACAGAAGTTTCCAACATATCCATCCATCACTGATCAACAGAAGAGATCCTGCTCCACGACAACGCCCATCCGTACGTTTCACAAATCACCGTTCGAAAATTAAACGAATTCAGCGTCAAAGTTCTGCCTCAGCCACCATACTCTCCAGACCTCTCGCCAACCGACCACTATCTTTTCAAACACTTCGATAACTTTCTCACCGGTAGAAACTTCGCTAATCAGAATCAGGCAAGAACGGCCTTCGTCGACTTCATCGAATCCCGAGCACGCAATTTTTATGCTGACAAAAATTATCGACGTGTGTTACGTTGGCAAAAGTTTAAAGAAGGCCCATAACAACGGGCAAAACTTTTGTAACAACCTAACATGTCATTGAAACGAGAATTTGATTAATTTGAAGTGAGAGATTATTCAACCCCTTTTGCCATTTATCATTTCGATGATATAACTCACCCCTCTTAGAAAGCTGGAGTATGGAATTTGAAAGTAGGCACAAATAAAAATAATACAAATTGAATTGACGCGTACAAATCATTTTTATAAAAATACCGTTGAAAAAACGGTTACATTTTTGTTGGTCCACTCTGTATAGACTCATAGCATTAAAAACATAGACAGACGACAAGATTTCACCAAAACTTCAAAATAGAAGCTCTAAAATTTCGGATAAGCTGTCCAATAGGTTGCGAATTCAGAATATATTAATTTTTTCAATGCATTAATGTGATTTGATTGAAGTTTTGCAGTGTGTAACAACATCATATTTATAATTTTCGAATCAAAGTATATTCTTATCGCCTCATTATATTTATTCCAATATAGTGACTTATTTTAAAAATGTTGTATCTCTTAGACCTTTGTAACGTTGTTATCGGACTTACTACTATTTAAAGGTCGTGAAAAGTGGAATTTCGATAATGAAACTCACCTTGCTGGGTTAAGTTTAACGCCTCGTAATAAATTGTTAGTACTCGTATTGAGTTGAGTCAAGAAAGCACCTGTATGTCATACGACTTGCGTTACATATTTCAAATATGAATCATGTTACGACTTTCAATAACAGATGTTCTGAAAACTGTTTTTCTCATAGTTTTGACGATGCATTTTAAACACTTTTGAGTTTATGTGTTTTTAATAGATCTTCCATATAAAAATTGGGGGCACGTTCTTAACCCAGTCAGCGTGACGTCGAATGGGTAATTTAGACGCTGGATATTTTACCATTTTTTTATTCGCCACTAGTAGTTAAGCCTCACTACTATGAGGCTGTGAAAATTAAATTGGAAAAAAAGTTCATCAAAAGATGTTTTTCATCTTTTTTTTTATTTAATTAAATCACCAAACTGGAATATTAAAATGGAAAACAAAATAATACAAAATAAACCAAGAGTGATTATATCAAAACTATAATTACATGGAGGTTAAGCGGTAGAACGAAACTATAGTGCTCTAAACTGTAGTTTTTACCTTCACCTTTCAGCTGTTGAAGACCATTATTATTATTATTATTATTAACAATAAGGTTGTGTCGGTCGAACCCTGTCCCAAAACTCCGATATATTGAGAGGGCGCGCCGGCATTATCAACCAATAAGCATTCTCCACATCGTGAGATGAGTGATCATTGGGTCCTGGAATCGTGTACCCTAAGTAGACGACATAAGCCAAGAATGACAGCCTTCTGCATTTGTCAGGCCAAAATTTCTACCTTAATGCGGCAAGCCAGCATGACATTGAAACTCGAGAATAGAGAGGGCATCATTTCACCAAGGATGCCAATATAATCAGAACAACCATCAAAAGAAAGTGGTCTAAATAGAGTCTGCGGAGTTCGAAGAGAAAATAACGACATTTCATCCGTTTTTTCTCCTCTTCTCGGACGTTATTCCTTTCACCGGGAGCAGAAAACTCCACGACGAATATCGTCTTGCTCTGGTGGTGGAGAAGAACTACACCAGACTTATTGGCTTGTATGAGCCTGAGGCTGGAGAATGAATAGTTCCAATAAATTCGGCACTTCTCATTCCCCAAAGAGGATTCAATATCCCCCGGAGCGTAGAGCAACACCGGTGTCTCGTCAATACCGTAAAAGTGTCGTAAGTGGTAATAAAGCACTCTTGGGGCCACGTTATGTCGATGGATATAGTCGTCATGTCGATGGATACAGTCTGACACCGTATATGGTGGACATGCTGCCAGCAAGTAGATTAGGGTCTCAGGCGCCTGCATCTGGTGACAGAGACCTCTCTACCCATCACGCGACTGAGATAATGCAAGGTGTTGAAGACATCATACTGGCGGGACATGATGAACCATCAGTTTCCGACTTGAGCCTACTTGACCTGAGGAAAGCAAAGGTCACTTGCTTTGATAAGCCGCGGTCTTCAATGTTGTTAAAGAAGACCTCATTCCTGTATAGCCGCAGGAGTAACCTGATTACTGCAGCCTTGATGTTGGTCTTTTCCTGAACGGGTTCCAACTCAATGACAGATTTGTGGTTACCTCGTTCAGTGCCAAACACCAAATCAAGTTTGATCGGCCGCTCGGGCATCTGCCACCAAGAAAAATGCTCCGACCCCTATTTTTTATGGTCACGAATCATTCAAAGGAGAGGATCCGATATCCTAATGACTTCACACGCTCCAGCCAAAACCATTCTGTTATGAAGTGACTTCAAACTCAAAAATCCACCGCCTGGTCAGACTCATCATCTCCACGAAACTCACGAACGGGATGGTGGTGTTGTTAACCAAAAGATTTGCGTCCAAGGTTTTGCCATATTCGGTAAGTCGTTTTGACCTATACAATCAAGACTGTGGTAAATCAAGAATCTCTGAACAGAGGTGGAATCGGTTACCCTGATCACGGGACCTGGTCAGACTCATCATCTCTACGAACTCACGAACGGGATAGTAATGTTGCTATCCCAGAGATTTGCCATATTTAGGCATGTCGTTTTGACCTTTACACTCAAGACTGTGGTAAATCAAGAATCTCTGAACAGAGGTAGAATCGGTTACCCTAATCACGGGGCCTGGTCAGACTCATCACCTCTACGAAACTCAGGAACGAAATCATGGTGTTGTTATCTAAAAGATATGCGTTCAAGGTTTCGGTAAGCCCTTGTGACCTATACAATCAAGACTGTGGTAAATCAAGAATCTCTGAACAGAGGCGGAATCGGTTACCCTGATCACGAGCCTGATCAGACTCATCATCTCTACGAACTCACGAACGTGATGGTGATGTTGCTATCCCAAAGATTTGCCATATTTAGGCATGTCGTTTTGACCTTTACACTCAAGACTGTGGTAAATCAAGAATCTCTGAACAGAGGGGGAATCGGTATAAGGAATGTTTTATTTGTATTTTATTATTCCGTTTTTACTACTTTCTTTTATTTTCTGAAAAATAATAACACACTGCTCAAGATCCTATGGTTGATATCAATTGAATGAGTTTATTCCCCAGCCAATTTTTTTCATCCTTTTATTAGTGCTTCTAATACAACTGCTCTACTTCAAGTTTTTCAAATTACTCAGTAAATCAATATTGGGTCATTATTACAAACACCTTTCAAGTACTTTCTCATAGAGAGTTTTATCTCCGTATCATATCATTGAGGATTGAAAAGATATGGAAACATTTATGTTACAAAATATCTGATAAGACTATTAGATCAAATAAGTATACCGGTATTATGAAATTTATGAATTATCGTGTATAAACAGTTACTTTTTTATTTTCAAACGATAAATAACAGTACTGTTTATGTTCAGAAATGGGGGAATTTGTACAAAGTCAAAGGATAATCAATTTTCCTTAGCAGCATCAACATCAAAAGTTTTTTCATGATGTCATACTATTTTTATTACCAATACATTCTACGAACCATGATTAGATAATGTAAATAAGACTATCTGGAGATAAAAAATGTTCTTGCTTTCCAAGGTTTTCAAATCAATTATAATTTGACAAAAAAATCTACCTCCAGAATTCTGTTTTGATATTATATCAAAACAATAGGCATGAATAATTCCAAAAAGGCAACTCCTTATGAATTCACTGGTCATTTACATTTTTATTTTTAAAGGAGTTTCTTCCTTTTTCAATTTCTAGTAATTTCTATTGAAACAGAAAACAAAAAGAAGTTTTAATATGATGACGCATATAATCCAAATTTTATATTTTATCATAAAATGAAAAATTTCGGTATATTTTAAAAATAATTTCAAGATTCAAGAAACATTTTTATATTATTTTCATTAATTGCAAATTTTCTCTATTAATGGCAAATGGCAACTAGGTTACTTGGAAATATTGATAACTACAATAAATTCAAAAAACAGCTTTAATGGACCTTCTTTTGGAAAATGCCTTTTTCAATGTCAAAGAATTTTTAGAGTCTTGAATGTATAAGCTGTTTTCTTCTGTTTGTGTGACTAGTCTGATAAAGGTGGTACCAGTAATATATATGTTATATGTGTATGATATTTTAATGATGAATAAATTCTATTATTATTATAACCCTTCTTGCTAAAAAATTAAAGTGAGCCACTGGAAAAAATCTGTTTTATATAATTGGATTAATTATATTTAATAGTAAGTAATTATGAACTGCCTCACAATAACCGAAAATATTACAAAACCAATCAGTCATGAAAGGAACACCTATTTTTCACAGTAGAATAGCTGTTTTATGTTCATTCTTAATTAGGTTCATTGGTTTTTCATGCCGATATTAAATCGTACATACTAGAGCATGTAACAGTTGACCCAAATCATAAATGATTGTAAAGATCTTTATTACTATCTGTTTAACAAACTTAGCTGTAAAATTAAGTAGGTACACATTGAAAAGTAGGATATTGGTATTGGTAAAAATATAGGGTGACTCGCAAATATAAACAAATACAAAGTGGTAATTCAGTTCGCAAACAAATTCTTTGATGAAAAGAAATATAATGACATCCCTGTTGAAAATTAGATAATATTCGAGAACTTAAAGTTATCAGAAAAAGATAATAATGGGAAAACTAGGACTTTGGTCTCAGAAAATGTATAACTCAAAAAAATCATTCCCCAAATGATGGAGTTCTTGAAATGTGTAGACTCAGTTTTTTGAATTTATATCATTATTTCCCTTTTCTGGAAAACAATCTAAACATATATCTATCCATGATAATAATTGAACAATTTTCACGAACATTTTTTATTTCTAGACGCGTTTCGCTAACACCGTAGTTTTCTTGGAAGAAATGTCTGAAAATATAAATAAAATGAATAAAAAATGTTGATTGAAATTGTTTATTCATTATCATGAATATTGTTATTAATATATATCCATCGCATATCAATCTCAATTGATCAAAAGCAATCCCATAATATTCAGAATTTTGCTTGAATGCAAAAGGTCATTTGTATAACAATTTAAGATAAAAATAAGCCATTTGCTAAGGAGAATTTTGAAAATCATGGATTGGCACATATTTTACCTGATTAAACATGGTGCACTTGTAATATGATCTTTGAATATATTGAATTGCAGATATCTATATCGCCTAAAAAGTTCCAGTATATGAACACCATAAGATAATATATTTTCTGATGCAACCGATTAGTATAATGATATGTTTGAAATGCTCTTTGAATTTTAGCTAAATCATTTGTTGGCATATAATTTTATTGTCACACCCATAATTCAAATTCAAGAGAAATTGTTTTTTTGTCAATTTTCAGTTCAGTAAACCTTGCTAGAAGTCACACCATAAAAGGTAAAACCTCGTTAATACTCAGCTTACACACACTTAAATTTCTGAGGTTTGTTCTTAGGGGAGCAATAGCCCGGTAATGGAAAAACCAATTTCAACAGATCCACAATAGAATAAGATAGGTATGATAGGAGGTTATATTATATTATTCATTTCCAATGCATTAGGCATATGAACTGACTCAATAACTTGATCTGTATCAAGCAAACTTATGTAAAAAATTTTTAATATTACTTACGTAATAAATATTCATTCAACTCCCATTCATAACTATTTAATGCAAAATAAATGAAAATCTTACCCATTCCTGTCACTTTACCATCTGTAGGGTTCAGATTGAAGAAGATATCATCGTATTTTGCCTTTTCTCTACTCACAATCCAGTCTAACTCTCCTGCCCCTGCATCAACACCCTCACCTTTTTTGTAACCGAATGGAGAGGTGGTGTTCTCGACATTGATGAACGCACCCCCTTGGACATTGCCGTCACCGTTTCTAATAGAATTAGCCTCAGCTTCTAATGGAATCTTTGCCATCAAAACAGAGATATCGTCGGATAACATTCGGTCCACAATATCTAATAATTTGGGTTTCAAAGGATTGAATTTGCTGAAATCTAAGTTGGCAAGTACTTCTTGCATTTTTTTGATCTCTGGGAAATCCCCTGGAGAAATCTGATGCTCCTTTTGTAGTTTGTCATAAATGTGACTCAAATTTTTGATCAGTTCCTTCTTCTTTGAGTCTTTTCCAAAAACAGAAGGCATTTCCTTTCTCAGCTCAGCCATTATATAAGCATGGACCTTTGCTAATCTCGCACGTTTAATAAGATCATTGAGTTTCCTTTGTGCAGCATTTCTAGGGAGCGATTGTAAGTCTTTGAACAAATCTTGTTCTTCGTCTTCAAATAATCTTCTGTTACCATCATATCTCAAAGGTTGGTCCCAGAAGGATCCGATGTATACTCTAGCAACTTCTGGGGTTTGTAAAACTTTACCCAGAGACCACATAAGAGCACCGTATACTCTCATGAGTTGTTGATGGTCTACCATGTCAGCTTTGTTCAGTACAATTCGAATTTTATCATCATGACCCCTTAATGCTTCAATGGACCTTCTAAATTCATCAGAAATATCTAGTTTATGAGCGTCAAAAAGAAGTATGATTCTATCCACTCTTTCAGCGAACCATTCGAGTACACCAGTGAAGTCGTAACCTCTATCAACCCTCTGTTTCTCACCAGACAGAATTCCAGGGGTGTCTATAATCGAACTATTCTGTAATACTGTTGAATTGACTAAGGAACATTGAAGGCGGTTTAAAAAAGCATTGCCGAACTTAGACAGAGGTCTGAACTGCCTCTTAGGGTCAACCACAAGAGCATTGCCAGGGATCATACCTTCTTTATCATCATACATCACAGCAATGAATCTATCAGTCGTGGGCTCTGGCCCAATTCGGATGCCAGGAAAATCTCTCTCAAGCAAGTATTTGATAAAAGTGGTTTTTCCCGTCGAATACTGGCCTACGAGGAGGATCATGGGTTTTGCATCAAAGTCTGAATCTTCCAATTTTGGAGAGTGAAAGTCATGGAATTGATGATATTCTTCTAGGGGTAACAATTTATGTTTGTAAATATTCTTGAGCCCTTCAACGACATTATTGTAGATTTCTTCCTTACTATTATCCTTGCTCAACCAACTAAACATTTTTTTCGAATTATTTTTCACTATTCACCTACTTTACGGACTTCAAAACAGACTTTCACGGGCGTACTGACAAATATGACATGACATATCTCAATGACTGAAAATGATGACACATTTGGAACCTCCCACCAAGAACGTCAAATGAAGTGGCAACTCTGTTCGTTCACGAATCGGTGTTACCCGCAAAACTACTCTAAGCGTTGTTCGGCAACAGAATAATAGTATTCTGTGGTTCGGCAGAAGAAAGGTTAACGTTTCATGAAAATGACTGAGATAAGAGGAGCGTTTATTGTCTAGATGTTGCAAGTTGCAAATACTGGCCACAATTTCTAAGCCTCATTGAAACACATTGAATTACATAATTCAGTGTGGAATGGGCGATGTGAATCACTACTTTCGCAGAGGCACCGCTCTGAGAGCGCCTTGTGGTTTATCCCAGTCTATAGAGCTTAGAGAGCTCAAAGACATACCAAAAAGAGCATATCAGAACTGCTTTCGAGGATTGGAAAAAACGCTGGCAAAAGTGTTATTTATCTGAGGGGTACTACTTCAAGGAAGACAAAAAGAAATTGATGAATAAATAATTTTTTTTTGAGAAAAATTAAAATTCACCCCATTTGCTAAACATCCCTCGTAAGTTTTCATTTTTTTTTTCAACCATTCTAGTAATTTCGATAGATATACATTGTAGACATGTGGAATTGCTTTCTTGGAAATCATGAAAACGATCTGAAACTGAGTGATAGAACAGGTTAACCAGAGATTCATCGCTGAGAGAACTGAACTTTTCCTTTTATTCCCAATAAGTTGAGTAAAAATTTTTTTGCCTGTATGATTGTTTAAAATAATAAAGACGATTATTATTATCATTCACAACGATGAGCTGAGAAAAGAACTCTGTGGAACACTGTATGATATATCAACCATTGGACCGATATATCATTCTCAGTCCTGCGCACGCTGTTTCTTATTCTAATTATTTTTCTTCAGTAGTCTTACTAAATATAAAATTCAATGAGATTCAACATAAAATTTTATTAACAAAAATCATTACAGAGCTCAAAAAAATTTCAGGATTCATAATTCATATAAAGTCAAAAAAATTGTAAATTTTTTTCTTGCGATAGTATGTCGTGAAACTGACTAGAAATTGTAAAAGTTTTCTATGAAATAAAGATGTGAGATGAGAATAGGTACGTTGAAACCCCATTAAAAAGATTGTATGCAAGATGTCTTTTTCACCTATAGCCAATTTTTCATAAAAACTGCAAGAGTTCCAAATAATAATTAGATAATATACATTCAATATTGTAAAATTATATATGGGACTAGCGTTTCATGACTTATCTGGAGCCTATGACGAAAATTTTTTGTTGAACATATACCTATAAATTTACAACACAATAAAATAAAACTAATATACAATCGCGAAAATGTAAAATAATCACAGGAATATTATTATGGTAAATAGCGAAACGAATTTGATTATTTGTATTACTTTTCTCATTATGAAATAAGATTACCGAGGAGACAAGTCAATGTATAACTTAGAAACATATTGGTATTGATAAAATAATTAAATTTGATATTACAAAATACAGTTCAAAATAAAACAGGACAAAGAAAATGTCGAGACAGACAGATGATTCTTTGGATGAAAACCAGAGCTGGACTTAATTGCCCTTACAGGACAAGCCTGTGTAAATATAAGCGATGACATCTCCCCTCACAAAGACGACATCTATGGGATCCTCAGAGAACTCAATCCTTGAATATTAAAGATACAATCTCACAGCTGGCGTCTTCGTAAGTGGAGATATCGTCGACCTTATTTACTTTAGATGACAACCCAACTATTCCTGTCGATGAGTTTATGTGATATTTCAAAACTAATGGTTTCATTCTATCATATTCCGGAAACATTTCGTATACATATAGAGCGCCTAGTCAACCTGTAGTACTTCAACTGTTGATAGTTCTGCAAGATTTATTGAACAGGAACTGTTTATTTAGGTATTCTGTTTAATTTCACCATGAACTCTTGACCAACTAATGGCTTTAGAACCCTTTTCTATTGGGGACAACTCAAGAAAGAATTTAAAAATCAGATTAATATTATTATGATCTTTGATTCAACAAAATTTATTATGTTTCGAAGAAAAATGACTGAAAAGGTCTCTGCTAACATTAACAGCACTCCTGTTGATTTATTTATCATCAGTTGAAGTCGTACAGGTTTCTCAAACATTCTATAAATACATTGTGATAAAATTTCGCAAAACTGAAGTACAATAAAAAACATACACATTGACATTAAGAGGGTTCGCATGAACCCAAGACTGTTTGATAATTTCATAGTAAAGGTCAGTTCAATTTAATAATCGAAAAATACTTATTTTTTGAAAAATCAAATTCAGGAGGTTTCAAAGACTCTTTCTTATGTCCACCGGCCAACAGTTTCAAAACAATAAAGTTAGTTTTGCATATTGTCAACAAATCAGTAATTTCTGAATCGGTGGGAATACTCTCCAACAGTTGGCGAGCTTGGTGAAAATGTTTACAACCAGCAATGTAAAGGAAAACACTATCAACTGGTTGCTGCTGAAACCTTTCGAACGATGTCATTTCCCTGAATTCTGCATAGACAACCGGTGGAGGAGTTAGAAGATTTTGAAAAGGAGCAAATCTATGTTCGTACCGTACTTGTTCACTGTCAAAACGAGGATGGGGCATAGTTAGTTTTCCTTCCAGACGGAATCCCATTAATGCCTGGAACATGTATCTAGGTGAGTATATGCTGCTAATGTGTACTTACTGCTATATACCTTATAGTACCCTCCACACATATTCTGAAGAGCTTGTAAAAAAATGATGTCCCTATTATAAGGCCTCGCTTTCTTTTTATACTTTGGTTTTTTCTTTGAAGTTCCTTTATTTTTCTGTAGTTCATTGAGAATTTCATTTTCAACTAGAAAACTGTCTGCTCTAGATAAAGCTGATATCAACCACCCATATAGAAACTCGTATAGGTACCTAAATTAAGTGAAAATTATACTCAAAAAATGGAAAACAGCTGCACATTATTGTGAAGGAAAAATAATAATCCCTCACCAGTAAATATAATAGAACTCGTGTGTACTATAAAGTTCCAACTCAAATCCTGCAAGTAAATACATGATCATGATTCTCAAAGTGTGATAGAGAATCCAAGTACCAAAACATGCAATATGCGGTCTTGACAATGGAGAATTAACAGAAAGATTGTGCAAGTAGGCATCCACTCGTTCCGCCTGAAAATTCACTAATAAAGTTTCATACAAAATGGTGCTGTAAGTAAATACCTCATCCTGTAAAGTAGTAAACTCTTCTAATAAATGAGCAAGTTTGTCTCGTTGTCTAGCTCTGTTATGACCACATAACTGGAGGAAATTTATGAAAGGCCTTGAACAGTGAGTAAGAAATGTATCCACATAATGTTTTGCCTGTAAAATTTATCAGAATAGTGAAACAAATAAGGAGACAGACATCTAATGACATTGGCAGATACTTGAAAATCCATAACGTATTCAAGTAACTTTGTCTGAGGAAGCTATTGTATAGGAAAACACCTGCAGCAGTTTTGTAAACTGTCATACCCAGTAGCAACACGCCTGAGGAAGCTATTGTCTAGTGGAGGTTGAATACTATTTGGTTCTCCATTAGATCATGCATAGTATGATATAGAACAAGTCTAGACAATATGATTCAGGTAATATTTGAGTGTACAATAATACAAATAACACATAAGTAAATAAATACATCCAAACTTTACTCATCAATTGTGTAAGAGGCTTTTATACAAAAGTGGTCCCAAAATGGATCCCTGTGGAACACCGATCAGGCACTGTAGTCGCTGTGATACTGGGTTATCAATTTCAACATGGTGCACTCGGTTATATAATTGATAAGCTATGGTGCAGGTTTCTCCGAGACACGTGGAAACGAATGAAAACAGATTTTGACCCGTTTATGATCAAGCTATTTTTCTGGCACTTGCATTGCTGAAATCTTGACAGGTTTTACCTAACGTTGACAATGTTGGCTGTCATTAAGAGGGAAGTATCATCAGCATATACGATGCAGTTTTTAACTACAGAATTGTTGACATTTTATACAAAAGTGGCCTCAAAATGATTCCCTGTGGAATACCGATTGGGCAGTGTAGTCGCTATGATATTGGGGTATCAATTTCAACATAGTGCACTCTGTTATTTAAATAGCTTTCAAACCACTGCCAGGTTATTCCCCTTTCCAATTTATAAAGAAGTATCTTGTGTTCTATCAGATCAAAAGCCTTGCTTAGGTCTACCCAAAGTTTTATTATCTTTATCTAGGATACCATACTATTATTTGAAAATTCAGCAA
The DNA here is from genome assembly GCA_015342045.1 of Leptinotarsa lineolata. Lineage (NCBI taxonomy): Eukaryota > Metazoa > Arthropoda > Insecta > Coleoptera > Chrysomelidae > Leptinotarsa > Leptinotarsa lineolata. The sequence continues at coordinate 12,144 of WOGR01002998.1, forward strand.
TTGCACTTCCAGTTGATGAAACTTTTCTAAAGCCAAATTGTCTATTATTGAATAGCCGCAAGCAGTCAAACACGTATTGCGGTTTTTTAAGCTGTCCACTGAAAATCTCATGATAAGGTTTTATAGTATATACGAAGTCAATTCGAATGGCATAAAAACTAAATAGTTACCGAACGTCGGCAGTTTCTTTGTATGGCATGGGCGGCGTAGGTAGTATTCATACGAGGTCTAATCATTATTTTTATGTGGGAGGTTTTTTATGGTATTGATTCGGATTGACTTCGTATAGACTATATTTGAACAAGGAAATAGACAAAAAATCAACCGTTCTTTAGTAATTAAGAGTCAATGTATAGTTCAGTGATATTTCTTGTCATTCTTATTTCACATACTAACTTGTGGGTTACTCAACAGCGATTTTGACAGTAACGCTGGTGGGCAAATGAAAGACTTCACCGAGTCCCTCAAGATATCCTTAGAGTTCGTTGGATTCGTACCTAGAATTTTACAAAATTTGGAATTTATGAACTAAGTTTAGCCACAACTGTTTACCTGGATATAGTAGTTGTAAAGCTGACCTGGATAAGATACAGGGACTTGATTTACTAAATTCAATGAAAAAATCCTGATTAAAAAAAAGGTTATTCAATTCAAAAAATCGAGGTACCCAAGGTTGATATACATACCAAAGCATGATGAAGGGATGAGATGGATTGTATTTTAGTTACAATTTTAAAGCGTTCAGTCATTTCAATGAAATATGTCAGAGCTTCTGATCTTGACTTGATTTTTGTGTACCGAGGGAAAGTAGGAGGTAACAGACGCTGATTTATGGATGGTTCAAACCCTAATATGTATTCGTTTTCATCTGGAAACAAAATGATATTCTAATTCAAAGGATTTCAACACTAAAAATGTAAAATTCGAGTCTATGCATCTACGACGTGAAGTTTTAAGTACGTAAATGTTGAAGTTTTACTAACATTGTTGCCTTGAAAACGTTGTTTTTCTCTCATATCCGGTAAAAGTTGGAATATTGTTGAACTATATCGCACTATACCACATATATTATTAGGGTCAAAAACACATGGAGAAAGTATTTGGCTATACATATCCACAGCGGGGAACCAATCACCAGTTGATAAAGTACATATTCAACTTCGAATGTTTGAAATTTAGATGCCAGGCATCTATTTCATGTATCTACAAACTGGTTCATAATTTTATGGAATGTCCTGATCTGCTATCTAAATTTCAAGGTACCACAATTTGCCAGCAGTAATAATTCAACATTCTATAAGTTCCAACCAAGAACTAATGCCCTCACGATATCTCCAATTAGCACAATGTGTAATAATTTTAATGGGATTTTTAGCACACTGATAAGAAATTATAATTTACTTCACTGTTATCATCAAATTTGATTTCTCAATTTCATATAAATAAATCTGACCAAAAAACTTCTACAAACAGTACAGGTCGGTATTTAAAATTTCAAGGTCAAGGATGACCCCATATGAACGAAATGCTATGTTTATGAAAATATTCTCATTGAAAGTTCCAAGATTTCCAATATTACTGCCAATAAAATAGTTATATCAAAAAAGCTAGAGCTGTTTTTCATTTAATAGGACTTTAAAATAGTCAACGTAGCCATAATTTAACCGATCCGCATGCATAGACTGGAATTTGAATAAGTCAGTAAATAACTTCGTTTTCAACAGAAAAACATTGCAAACCTTCTTCACTTTTCACTCCTAAATTGACACTATCTTGAATGATATAGAGCATCTCTAAAGAACTAACTAGCAATCTTTGACAATCAGTTGTTGATGCTTGATCGTCTTTACGAAATGATATCAAAACTTGAAGGAAAGTTCTCAGAAATTTCATCCTAGCGAACAATGCCTGGGTTTCATGACTGGGTATGGACCTGCCTTTCCTATGTAGATCTTCCTCAACTTCTCGTAGCATTGCGATCATACGCTGCTCCGAAACGTCGGGATTCAAATGATACCCGTATTGCATTGGTTGAAAATCTTCCTCTTCATATACACTCGCACTAAAACAGGATACATGTATATTTTATTTATCAACACATATACTCATTACTCAAAAACAACGTCTTTGATAATTTCTAAAAGTTTGTATATAGCAAGGCAGAATGCTTTTAGTAGTTTATCCTCTATCATATACGGCTTGTGAAGATACAAATTGATAAAAACAGTTTGGGCAAGAGAATGTCCTTCCAACCATGATACTAGACAAGCAAAGGTACTGTCTATTATACCTATTATTTCTTTGTCTTTGAATCCACCCAGTTTAAGAATTTTGTCCTGAAAGAAATACAAATTAATATTTCATAGCAGCTAAATTGTTTTTAATATTGGGAGAGAAAGTTTTTATATACCTGAACAGCCTGATCAAATGATATTATTTTTCTAATTCCTCTATTGCACAGCATCCCAGCATCCATTTTTGGATCCATCATTTCAATTGCAGACATGGCCTCGAAAAGTCCAAACAAATCATCATGAAGTAACTCCCCTAACTTCAAATCTGGAAAATATAACTTGAAAATTTGAAAACGAGGTACCTAAGAAAAAATATCAACCTTTAACTGCTTCTTGGAATGAGTTGGTTATATCTGTCCAGTTTGCCTGTAGTCTCCATGTAGAGCAGGTATGAGAACTGAATAAATTGAGATTGAATTTTGTTTTGAAAACAATTACAAAAACTTACCATTCATTTTCCATTTTTTGAGAAAGTACCATTCAGAAATATAAAAATGTGGTTCCTTAAAAAAGAGTTTTACAGACAGTTTTCTTGCATAACCTAGAAATGTCAGGTGAGTTCAATCTTTCTGATTTATAACTCAAACCCAGGAGCAAACCTCTGTTTGTTAGAAAACTAACTTGTGCTGCAAAATTTTGTTTCTAATGAATTTTGAGTTTAGAAAATGTTGATTCATTTAAATAAAAGTAATAACATCGCGAAACATTTCACCCTTCCTATCTGGAGATATGGCATTACTTGCATCAAATCAGAGTAGACACTCTGATATTTTACTTTCGAACTAAAATTTAGATAATTTTTTATGTGCGCATGTTTTGTATATCAGTGTACAATTTTCAGAAATTTGCATAGACCATAGACTCGCATGAAAAACAGCGTTCCAGTTAATGTACGTATGTATTATGCGTTTTATAACCATTGAAATCATCAAAATCATTAAACAAATTTCATCTATTATTTTGAATTCCAAATTTTACTCTGTCAAGTCAATTGTCATTTTTCAACAGTCTTTCTTTTTATCTACATTCGAAATCACAGTACATCAGCGATATCATAGCCATTCATCGATGGATTTCATGTTGATTTCAGAAATTTGCCTTGACTGTAACACATTCTGTGGCTATAACTTGTTTCTTGTTTGTCCTGTGTCCTATGTCAGATCCTGTCATGTCATCCATTTGACATATTGTAGGTAATTTGTTTTTCAGCGGTAGATAAATCATCACCAACTGCCATTGAAATACAAAATAGTTCTATTTTTCGATATTTCATACAATTTCTTGAATTCTATAGAAACTAAGATAGAATATTTTGTAGAAACGAAAAAAAAGATCGCGGTTTTCCACCTCTCCTTAGAAAACTAGAAGAAGAAGACATACCGTCAACACTGGTCACACCTTGGAAAGTTATGATTCATTTTTCTTGAGATAACGAAGTTTGTAATAATATAATTTCTCTTTGTGACTATTCAACGTTTTTTGAGGTAAAAGCTCAACAATATTTAACATGACTGATCGTTTCGGATTAAAATGGGACCCCAAAAATTTAGAGATTAGAACAATGTCTGTAGAAAAAACACTGGAACCTCTGGTGTTGCAAGTTACAACACTTGTGAATACTAAGGGGCCCAGTAAAAAGAAGAAAGGTAAATCTAAACGTGCCAATGCTCTTGTGAGTACTGTCGAAAAAGCTACTGAAAACTTTATTGAAAAGGGAGAGCAAATTGCCTATGAAAATCCAGACATTACTGATGAAATGCTAGCAGCAGTAGAAGAAGTGAAGAAAACAGGTAACTAATCAACATATTTCTTTAAAAATCTGTTTTTCCATTAACCAGCTGTCGCCCCCCTACAAACGACAACTCTTAAAAGTCGAAACTTGTGCGAGCTAAGGACTAACGAGGTCTTACCTTTTGATGTTTGATTCCTAACTACTATTCGCCAGTACCCAACATAAAAGACCAAAGAAGTCTTCAAGATTTCCTTTTTATAGAGAGTCAATAAATTGAAATATCATTTTGGAGTTGATTGAAGCTGGATTTATA
>WOGR01002999.1:0-16481 GCA_015342045.1 Leptinotarsa lineolata
CCCTCAAAAATTTCCTACAGATAGGACAATTCGGAAAACTTTCATTGAAAATCCTTTCGGTCTCATGAAAGTTACGCGTCGCACCGTAAATAAAAATCGCTTCAATTTTTTTCCAATAGACGAAATTGGTCATTTTAAAGATTGTTGTCGTGGTAACTTTCTTCTAGTAAAACCGAAAACTAAATGCGAATATTATAACTGAACAATGATGTTCATTGTCATACTGACATTTTTTGTCGTTTTTATAAACAAAAAATAACTTAACAAACCTTATTGGGTTGTTGGAATTGCCATATGGCAGATAAAAGGAAATATTTCTAGAAATATCGATATAAATGTGTTTATCTTCAGGAAATTATTATATATTCTGCCATTTTGTAGAAGGTGGAAATATTTACTTCAAATTCCAGGGTTGTGAAGTATTTGTCAGTAGCTTCAAAATGATGTAACACAGGACACCCCTTTCTATTCAATATTTTTTCCAAGATGGCGCCCAGTCGCTATCTTGAAATTTTCATTTATCAGTTTCACTTCAAAATAGAGTATTCATGCATTTATCTAATTATTTCAAATTAAAATTTTTTGAGTTGACCCATTCAAAAAATAAAAGGAAGGGACATTAAAGGAATGCACTGTATTTTTCTTATACAAAGATGTATACCTGAATATATATACCTAAATTATGCACATCGGAAGTTCCTTTCAGATGAAAAGTTTCTTCAGAAGTTTACCAAGTGAATCCGAAACAAGCACACTTCGAAAACTGTAATATATACTCCACTCAGTGCGTGTTTTTTTTTTCAACAAAGTTGCCTCATTGCAATAGTTTCTTTTCAATCATATTCATTGTTCAGTTCATAACACCAGGAATAATAATTTTGGAAGAAGTTTTTGGACTGTGATTCAAAATATCACATACGTTTTTTTAATATATTCTTTACCTTTCATATTTACCGAAGTTCAGAAACCGTGAATAAAAACAAAATATTATGTGTTGAAAAACAGAGTTATCAATTATTGGAATTGGTTTCGAAAATGAAGCAAAACTGTTAATCATATTTTATTCAATTTTGTAGATGCGTTAGTAAATTATATTATAAAAGATTTATTTCATCGCTAAAAAATTCCACAGAACTTCCGGTGGCGATTGAGATCATTTTCGATGGATTCTAACAAGCGTTGAGATATGTCATTGTCCGTTTCAAATTTTTTTTAAGAATCCAGGTACCTACTACATCTATACATTTCAAACACCAACTCTCGCTGTTGTTACTATTTTAGCAGCTGTCATTCACTTTTGAAATATTTTTGACCTACATCATATTTAATATAACATTTCCAGCAAAATTCACTTCACAATAACTTGATTTCAATTCAAATCAGATTTCTCGTGTTTTTTCTACTCCTTTCTTTGTTTTGCATTTTTTTAATAATGATATTGATTAATAATTATATGGTGAATAATATTTCCAACTGACGAAAGGTTCGTTGGGTAAGGTAACAGGATCATTTTTTTTGAAACAATTGTTTTCTTGCCGACGTTCCAATTTTAATTAAATTTTTCTTCGGGGCTCGAAAAGTAGTTTCTTCGTATTACGTTGGTATTGTCTCAAAAATTTGGTAGTTACAATGTTTTTATTTTTTTAGTATGTATCTAATATATCTCATAGTTTTAAAAATAGTGATATTATTAACACTAGAAAACAACTATTCGAGTCCTGAAGAAAAATTTAATTAAATTGGAAACGTCGGCAAGAATACAATTGTATTTTTTTGAGAAAAAATTGATCCTGTTCCAACCAACCTTTCTACAGAAAAATTTTTTGGATCACTAAACTAGTTTACTGGATATTTTCAACATTCGATAGCTATACAGGGTGTTCCAAATTAGGTCGTCACCATTTCCAATTCCGTTATTATTGATGCTACAAATTCGGTTGAATGGGAAACTGGTTTACCTTCTCGATGTCAAAAACAAAAAAAATGACAGTCGCCTTTTCAAAATATTTCATAAAATATTTTTGTGAATATAACACCCTGTATTTCATCGTGCATTTCGATTCGTAATAACATTCTATCTTTCTTCCTAAAGTTGAAAATGAGCGACCTATGTGAAAATATTTATTTCTTTCACTATAGTACAAAAAATTCTTTATTTTGGCGAATAAAGAGCTATAAAATTTCGAGTGAATATTCCAAAATACCGCCGCCTTCTTGTTGAACACATATTTGGACCCTTATCTTGACACTACGTATTGCTTTCAACACAATTCGGCCACATTCTATCAATTATAGTTTCAATACAATTTTTCAGTTCATCTGCATTATTATATTTCATTTTGTGTACCTCAGAAATAAAAATCTAGAGGTGTCATGTCTGGTGAACGAGGTGGCCACTTGACAGTACCATTTATAGCAATCAATCTGTTTCCAAAACAGTCTCGCATCATCCTTTTCACGCCAATGAAATTTTCTGCTGGTGCTCCATCGAACTGAAAATAGATCATCTGACAAGCCTCCAAATCAAGATCATCGAAAAACTCTTCCAAAACTCTTGTCAATGTATTTATGTAACGGGGTCCGTTCAAAGAACTATGGTAGAAATATGGGCCGATAATTCTGCATCTAAATAGACCACACCAAATGTAAATACTGAATCGTTTTTGTGGATTGTGGGGATGAACTAGAAATGGATTATTTCTAATCCAATAATGGAAATTCTTTCTATTATACATCCGATATGAAAAATTAGCGTCATCGCTCCATATAATATTTCTATAGAAGTTTGGGTTTTGTCTGCCTTTATTCATAAACCACTTACAAAACCCCAATCGTCTCTCAGGGTCATCAGGTTCTAGTGTTTGCACTGGTCCTAACTTATAAGGAGAAATCTCATGTTTCTAGATTAGTCTCTTGAAAAATTATTTGGGTTTACTTCAAAGTAGGCTAAAACGCCAATTTCTGTATCTTCAGATATTACAAAACGTTTTTTAGCTCTCCTCTTCTCGAATACTTTTTCATTGTTCCTGAATCGACGATGAAGCACAACAAAAACACGCCGATTAGGTAATTCACGATCGAGGAACGAATTGCTGTAGTGTTGGAGTGCTCTTACGCTATTTTTCTGACAAACCAAGTAGGATTCTAACATATCACATTTTTCTTGATGAGAAAACGACATTTCGAAAAATATTCGAACAGTAGTTGACAGTCACAATAATTTATGACATTGTCTTGATATACTTGAGAATATTTGACAAATAGTATTTATTATCGAATCAAACACGTTTTTTTAAACGTCACCAAAAACGGCTACAATGTTATCATTATAACAGACATATTTTGATTCACAAAATCAATACTGCTAGTGGAATGGCTTTAAGATGGAAATTATTGTTCTGTAAATTGATACCAAATAGATCAGTGGTGTCAAGTGTGTAGTACCTACGACATGCATGATGATCAGGGAGTTCAAATCCAAGCACAATTTTTCCTTTTTGCTGTTAGTAACAAAGTATTGTCATTCGTATAGATACCAAAACTGGGTGTTTGGACAATCATAAAATTTGCCAAAACAAAGAAATTTTTTGTACTAGGGAAATAAATAAATATTTTCACATAAGTTGCTCCTTTTCAACTTTAGAAAGGAAGGAGACATGAGCTTTGTTATTAATAATGTTATTACGAATCGAAATGCATGATAAAATATAGGGTGTTGTTTTTAAAAATACATCATTTAATGAAATATGTTGAAAACACGCCTTGATCAGATACTCGAGGAGTTTTCCCATGATATTCAGAATACATATGGACCTGTACGATTCATTTTTGCCTTTATCAATAAGAACGAGTCTGACTATCTTCCATTCTTTGGGGGGTTGCACTTTTGTTAATAATAGGTTCATTATCCTTAGACATTGTTCCGAGTGTGCCTCAACAACAACTTTGATGACTTCCGCTGGGAGTTCATCCGGACCAGGAGCTTTTTCTCTTTTAATCTTTTGTTGGCTTCTATGAGTTCATCCATTGTGAACGGTGGTATCTCCTCTGTTGCCGTTGGTAGTCTGTTCCATTTTTGAATCTGGTGAGATGGAAACAACGTGTTAGCAAATTTCATCTGTTCTTCTTCATTAAGTCCAATCGGCTGTTTGACTCTAACCTTGTTAGTAACTATTTGGTAGCCCTTTTCCCAGCACGAAAATACTACAAGTTTGCTCATTCAACCGACTTCGTACCATCAATAATAAAGGAGTTGGCAGTAGTACCGACCTGATTGTTGTTATTTATTGATGATTGTTAAACAAATAAAATATGAAATTTCCAATTTTTTTATTGTAAAATGCAAATAAAATGAGTAAATAAATTATCGACCAGTTCAATATCAAAAGTGTCATGATCCATATAATCGACATATTTCGATTTCAAAAAATTGTTCATTATTATAACCTCGTTTGAATAACTTATAACGAAAAATCGATAATTTGTTCTATAATTTAGCAACAAACTGAATGATTTGTAAGTACCTAATAGGTACTATCTAGTCAATTTCTGTTATTGATATGTCAGTTCATATCTGTTTTATTTTCATAACATAATTGAAAATTCACAGAGGCAGGCAATTGATATTTCACTTCTGAATTATTGTTTATTCATGGAGAGCTGAAATTATCCAAAAAGTTCACAAGTAAGTAGTTGAATAATTATTATCCTAAAGTCATCTTTCTATCTGAACTGAAATTGAAAAACTGTGTTTGTTTGCAATAAATAAATTGAAAAACTATTCAACACATTCAATTTTTTTCTGCTACATTATCAACTAATGCCATGGGCTGTATTTTTTTTCAAAACTAGAAATTTCCACAAAAATTGAATAATTCATTCTAATGTATCAAAAAGTCTATCAAAGTACCTACTTATGTCAATAATTTTCATATGAAAGTCAATTCGTTGGCGAATAACACAAGAGAGAGTCTTTCGTTGTTAACAAACTTTTATATTTTAATGAAAATATTTGTTAGAAACTTTTTCCAGTGATAAAGCACTCTCATATCCATATAGAAAATAACTAATGCTTGAGAATAATCCGAATTTCCTGAGTCAAATGCAGATTAACCAGCTGAATGAAAATATTGTTTTATAAAGGTTTAAACCATTTTAATAATCTCCCAAGAGACATAAAACAAAGCGAAAGTATTTATATATTCAAATCCAAACTAAACAACTATATTAGAACAAACACAATTTTGTAGGAAAAGATTGAATGATGCAGAACATCAGTAGTCTTAAATCATAACATTTATCATCATGTATCAGTATGTTTTAAATTGTTAATATAGTCTTAGCTAGGTTAGTTAACTTTCAATTTTGCTTCCTTTTCTATTTTATTTCTCAATATTGTTACAGGCATATGTATGACTGTAACCTATATGTATGACTGTTTACTGATTTATTATTATTTTTATTATTGTATGTATATTAGGATTTCCTAAATAAACGTATTCATTCATTCATTCAAATATATCAAGACCCTAAAATACATTGATGGGTGTAGCCGTTACTACGTGGTAAGAGATCATCATGAAAAATAAGAAATGAAAATTTTCACCACTTTTATTTGTAACTGAAGTTACTGCAGTTTCCTTCTATGAGAACATTTTCATGTATAAATTTGTATAAGTTTGAAAATGTCCTTATAGGACAAAACTGCAGTATCTTTAGTTAGATACAAATAAAAGTGGTTGAAAACATAGAAACCTTTTCCATTTCAAATGTTTCAGATTGTTTCTTACTATGTAATGTTAGGTACCTACTATTGAAATGGTACATTTCCTAAAATTAATCTCGTACTTTATTTGGAAATATCTAATAAGTCTTTTGATTAAGATTAATAAGCATGTAATTGTTTTCAAGACTTTGAGAAGCGCGATAAAGGATCTCTGAAATTCCTGTTTCCACTATTGAAAAAAATTGGAAACTAAATTTCAAAACGCAATAACGCAGTGATTCAATGAAGGTTAGAAGTGAGCGATCTATATAAATGTTGAAATGAAAGATTATTTATTCAATTATTAGTAGGAATATTCTTCTGAGGTGCCTAAGGGTCATATAATACTTTTTATAACCACTAGTTCAAATCAACAATTTCTGTAATCAACAGTTCAAAATTATGTTTATAGATAATCAATAGATCCAGCTGTAAATTAACCGCAATTTGAAAAATGTGTCTCATCAGCTCCTTTACCTAAGCTCCGATGACAATAATCATAAATATCAAATAAACATAACTCTACAGGTACTTGATTTTTGTAGATCACAAAATCTGTAAAAAAAGTACTCTGAATATTTTTCCTCCTCCAGCAAAAACATAACATATCAGCACTTTCGTCATAAATACCTTCCAGCAGAAAAGTCCGCATCACTGGAATATGCACATCTCAGACTGTGGTGAGACTAACATCAAAAAAATGCAAAACAGTAGCCTGTGACAAGAAAATCGAGCAGACGATATTCAACTTTCCTACAAGAGAACATAAGAAAATCACGTTAAAGCGCAAAAGATAAAGATCGCAGCTGATGGCTACCAGGTGAAGGCGGGGCTTCAAGTTAGGCGTAGCTAAGCCTCCACATTGGTCTGTCATCAGTCGTAGCAGTAGTGGGGATGGAGCGATCGATGAAAAGTAGGGGTAACTGGATTTCCGTCAGGAGTGAAGCAGTTGAATTCCACACGTCATCCTGTTGGTACTGTCTCACAAGCAGGTAGCTGTCAAAAGTCATCTCAAGCGTGGTCGAAAACATCGCCAGAGCACATAGCTATATCATCGCGCGTCGAAAGGTGAAGATAAACTTTGGTTCGGTTCGGTAGTGAGCTGGGGAGAAACTTGTCAGTTACCGAAAAAACGCAGTGGACAGATTTTAGTGATTTTGTGTGTGGTTGTGTTAATTTGGTCAATCTGGCGGCGTACCTTGACGGAGGTCCCGCGATTGCTCCTGTGGGGACCCTTACATTAAGGGCCGGGTTAACCCATGTGCCCATCGGGCCCAATTCTAGTTACCTGCACCACTCAACGCACAATATAGGTTAGTTTTGGGGTTTCTGGTTATGAATTATTTATTGAATATTACTTTTCAGTACCGTGTTTATCTGTTTTACTATTTGGAAGTGATGTATTAAAATTTTTTGGAACACAAGTCACGATTATTTGGCTACAGTAATTAAATCATCAACAATAAAATCACAAAACTCATCAAACCGTATAAAAAAAGATATAATAAGATGCATCCGTATATTCTATATGATATTCAGCATCAGTTTAGTAAATGAGTGATCACATTAGGTGATTATATGTTCAATGCATATGTATGTAATGACATCAAACCGCCAAAATTCAGGAAATCGATCACATGTGGGTACCTATATCACTTCTTTTGTGAGTATGTAGATGATACCTATGAGATCAAACATACCTACTAAGTTATTTCGAATTTGATTCGTTAGTTTGGAATCAGGAAGGAACTACTGCTGAGCATATCAAAATAATAAATATATATGTAGTTTTTGTTATCTCCTGAAGAGGCCAACTTGCTTGGTGAAACGCGCGTCGAGAAGAGTATTGCATTTCTGGTGATTGGAAAAAGTGGTTATTTTGAATACAAGTAGACCCATCATCAAACGTGCAGCTCAATCAAAAATATTGTTCATTGGACACAAATTATTCCAAAAAATATGTTCTATCCTAAAACTCCTAAAAAACGAAACTCAGACCAGGGTTGTAATCAAAACACTTGCAGGTGATATAAAACTTCTGAAAATAAAACATCATTCACAGCCTCAGTTTTTAAATTATATATTATATTATGATCCTTATCCTGATGTTATTCATTAGTTTTTTTCATGACTGAAATATTTGGCCAAACACATCAAGTACATGATAAATAATGTTTTACATGAAACCATCTTCTCTGTTGTGAATTTCTAAAGATGAATAAGAAAATTCACACTTATAGGGTGTTCAATTTCCATACTATTTTTGACAAATGAAAAAATTGGCATTTATTTGAAAATTTAATTGAATCAAATCATCATTTGGCATGAAGACATCAATCAATGAAAGCAAGAAAGACCATTAATTTTCATTTCAAATTAAATTACTTACCAATTATGTAATCATGGTCTCATTTAAATAGCGTTCGTGTTGATATGTAAAATATACCGCCATTTCCATTATTCCATTATTTATTGAAAATTAATGAGCCACAAACACGTTTTTCATACGATCATATGGGTTGATAAAAATATGTATTTTTACACTTTATGAGAATTTGCAATTCTGCAGAAAATTATATACTTATAGAAAATCAGCAAATATAGATAGAAGTTATAAGTGAATCAAAATCATTTGGAGTCCATATTGGAAACCCATCATCTGAAGAATGTTGTTGATGAATGAAAAAAAAAGTAATTGAATGGGTAGAGGTGTATATTAGGTGGTGTTTTCCTCTACAGCCCAAACAAGGACATATTTTGCGCCTTCGGACAAGAATTTATTCCATGAGAGTTGTCGTTTATGTACCGGAAATAAATAAAAAGTGTATTGAAAACTAGCGACCCGCAATTGCGCGCATGTCTGATAATATACTTTTCTTTAGTCAAATTTTTGGTATCTTGGATCACTTGAAGGAAGTTTTTTGTGTTTTCCCAAAAAGAACATCATAAAATTTTGAGAAACTTCGAAAAAAAAGTTACTACAATGGAAACTCTTTTGAGAGATATACAGATCATACACAGGAGTTTATTTCAGATGAAAACTGAATTTTTCCCAAATATTCGTTATGAAATTTAAACAAACATCAAACATCAACCATAGGAACGCCACCCAATGTGTATTGATATAAAATGTCACTATTATGAAACACTATTCTCCCTAATGGTGTACTTCAAAGTTTCGGGACAAGATATTTGTCTTATCAACTCACCAGTACCTTTTTAGATAGCAATACAAGACGCAGCAATCCCATATTCATAACATAACGACATTATGTCACCGGAAAAAACAAATCTGCTCTTGTCACAAAGTCAGTACGTATACACATTCATACGGTTAGTTTATTCAATCCCAGGAAATTTTATTTGAATTAGAAAAGGAATATTTTGGGAAGGAAGCGTTTTGGCTTTCTTCATCATTAAAAAAGTGTGGGAAACTTTCCACAATTCAATTAAAACAAAGAATCTTATCATTTCTCTTTATAAATTATATCAGCTCAGCTGAGACAAAATTTTACTGTACAGCGATAGACCCATCATTGCGATATCTTGGTCGATATACGCGACGATGTAAGTCATCATCATAGGAGATAGGAGAAATAGACAGAAACACTCGTTATTTCTGTGTGATTTAGATCAAACACGTTCGATCCAAGTAAAATTAAGAAAAAATCAATGCCAAAGTGATTAAATTCCAAAATAAATTTCAGTAATAATGTTGAAAAAGAAAGATATAGAGAAATGTTGCCAAAGAGGTGATAGATTCGATTTAAGAATGTTTTTTTCGAAAAGTAATTATTCGATTACCTACTCATTTGAATAACATGAACGTAAACTTGACGAAGATTTTTCAGTTCAGCAACTATCATTTGGACTTATAAACAATCTGATTTTTGAATCATTGCATACGCTTATACCCGAATAAAAATTAATCCTGTACCTTGAGAATTTACTTATTCTTTGGCAAAGAATTTGGTTTTAAGTAACCCATCAAACATTTCTTGTCAAATTGGACAGAATATCAAAATAGTGACCTGACTTGGATCGTCACTCTACAACTGAAACTTAATCAACCCTTCATATGAGAAGTATTTCAATACTTCATTCATGTACTGTCTGTCAGCTGATGCAATCCTATCTGACATGTAGAAAACAATTCTTGTTCTATAATGGTTATAAATCTAGAACATATCTAGCGTCTTCCGGTGTGCCTCAGGGCTCCAACCTAGGCCTTCATTTGTTTCTATTATTCATTAATGATTTATGTGAAAGTTCAGCTTATAAACGATTATGTTTTGCAAATGACTCAAAGTTGATTTCTGTAATTGAGGACGTAGGTGATTGTGTAAATATTTAATTTCAGTTAGTTTCTTGATGCTTGGTGCAGCAATAATAGATTGAAACTCAAGGCAGAAAAATTTAAAGTTATAGTTATAATCGAAAAAGGGAGATATATACCTTTTTGTATGTGATTCAAGATTCAGACATGCTGAGCTGCAATGATATCAAAATATTTGATCAAAAATCACCATTTGAAAGACATATTCCACGAAAAGTTTATGAGGGCTTATGGTTTTATTGTAAGAAATTGCAGAAACTTCCATAATATTAAAGCTATGAAGCTGTTGTATTCGAACCTATGTTCGAAGATCAAATATGCAAGTATCGCCTGGAATCCATTCTATAAGATTTATAGTCTATGCGTTGGAAGAGTTCAAAGAAAATTTTTTATTTCTAGAATAGATGGTTCTCACCCTGAGAGACATATAAGTAATGATGAAATTTTGCAGAAATTGTGCATCGCTCATATTTTTATTCAAATTAGTAAATGAGAGAGTAAACTGTCCTAAAATTCTGGAACAAATTAACTTCAACGTACCACGATCTGTTTCACGATCTCAGTCCATTTTTAGACCTCTCAAAGCAAGAATTAATATATCTCATGCTCAATTCTTCAATATATGTCATGTGTATGAATTTCAATAATATGTTTTCTCATTGTGATATATTCTCCACAAACCTTCATAATCTTATCAAAGTTGCAAACATGTACTTAATTTAGGTAATAAGAATCTTTTTTTTCATTCATTCATTTCTGTTTGTTTAAATTTTAGCACTGTGAATATAATTTCATATTGTCCTATAAAGGGGTAACTGTTGGACAATAAAGCTATTATTTTTTATCATCATTACTATTAATATTAATATATGAAAAATAGTTGTTTTTCGAAACTTCCGTCTTCGTCAAAAATGTGATATCGCTCGTCCTGTAATTCATCAATTATTATGTGGTCAATAAGATATCTCCAAATATGTATCTACTATGTTTGGATCTTCGATAATAATCAGTTACTTACTTGGTTCAAGCAATCTTGAAAAAAAATGTTCTTCAGTAATCGACACTGAAATCGCTAAGTCAGATCTAATTGCCTTATCCTTCATTCAACCCAAAAATCTTTCATTTGAGTCGAATATTTGGCACTTGCAGCAAATACGTTATTCAATCGAAATCTTATCTTTTTGTTCGTTCAATCAAAAAATTGCCAGAGGGTGGTGCGTAGGTATACGTTAATGAGGTTGCCTCCTGAATATTTTTATCCTAATAGGTAGTCCTAGATATATCATTATATCTAAATGATCTGTTAACATTTTTGATAAGTTAACCGCAGTCAATTTTATCCTGAATTTTATTTCTATTCTTCATTTGCTTTTTTCTTCCTGGTTGTTTATAATACAGCTTATCGAAAATAATCAAAGTATTACTCTTTTTATTAAAATCTCAATATAACTTATTCATCTCCCGTCGGCAGTCAACTATTATTTATATAAACAGAGACAAACTTAGCAATGAGAAAACTCAACATGAATGAACAGTTGAAAAGATACCGACTATATATGCTTCATTTATTATCTGTCTTTTGCATTTTATTTTACATATGATAGATGGTGTTACTTATTTATGGCTATCTCACTCCTACAAATTTTGTACACCGATCTTTGAAAGGTCATACTAAGTTTATCTATGCAAAACCGTGTTTTGTTTTTAGGTAGGTTTTGGTTCAAATACTTATTAGGTATATGCAAGGCGGCTCAAACGAAGGCTTCTATTTTTTTTGATAGGGGACCTCAATATCTATCATAATCAACCCCATTGTATGTTGTAGGCTTTTTTGTAGCTTCCCAGTTCAGTGTTTCTCTGAGAATTTTCGGTCAAACCCGCTCAAATGTTTTTCAATCATGTTTCGAGAGGCGTTTTATTTATTATTACTTTGTTACATGTTCCTTTTCAATTGTTCTTTCATGCATTAAATAACGGTGAGGTATGAAAATTTTGGTCGAACCGGCTTGAGTTTTTTAAATTATTTTTCGAAAGGAGTTTTTTTCGGTATTATTTTGTTACATGAGACTCAATAATTGTTCGTTCATGTACAAAATTACGGTGAGTCGTATGAACATTTTTATTCATATAAAAGATTCACGTTCGAACAGAGCAAAGATATTTTCAACCTCGAATCGAAAATCAATACCTATAGTTCCTAAGTCATTTTCAAAAATGATGTTTTTTTCACATTATTTGCCGTATTATCTGAATCAGTCTTGGAAACTACAAAATCAGCTTTGATTTCATTCTAACAAGACCGTGAATTTTTTGATTTTCTTCCTGACGAATCGCTGGCGAGAGTGGCTAGCTTATGTTTGGGTAAACATCCTGGGTTAATATATAACTGGATATTACGGCTGCGTAACGTAACGTAATGTATATTTATGTTGAGTAAGGTAGTTTGGAGTGCTAAAACAGTACCTGGATTAGGTGAATTGTCAATAACATTTTTTGATCCTTTTCTACCTACCGTCATGCTGCTTGGTATTTTTGAACTTCTAAGAATGGGATTCCATATTTGATTGAGATTCACAGCTTCTTATTTTCCGTTGAAGTTATCCGTGTGTTTGTTGCCTATCGTACCAGTTAGCTATATATAGTATACCTGGTTGGGAGCAATGATTTCCGTGCTTTCAAACAGAATCCTTTGGTTTCTCCTTCAGCCTTGTTTCCATGGATCTTTTGGTGGTCCCGATGTATACCTTCCCACAAGTGCACGATATGCGATAAACCCCCATTGCTAATAGTGGGTCTCTTTTGTCTTTAGCCAACCCGAGGCTTTGTTGTATCTTCTAGGTGGATTTGAAAACTGTTTTAATGTCGTGTTTCCCCAATAGTTTTCCAATTCTGTCTATGACCCTAGGGTTATATGGCAGATGTGCACGTACAACGATCTGAACTCTCTCCCCGTTTTGAACTGTTCAGTTCCATGCCTTTGTTGATCTCCGGTACACTGTATCCATTTGATCTCCAGGTCACTTGCAGATGTTCCAGTTCTTCCTCTAAAAGAGTATTCTGTTTGAAAATACAGAACCCATTGTCCCCAATTAAGGATACCATAGCCGACCGGTATTGTGAACCTTAATCGAATATGGAGTCCTATTCTAAGAAGTTCGAGAATAGCAAACATGACGACAGGAAGAAAAGGGTTAACGAATGTTATTGACAATCAATCCAGGTACAAGTATGATCACATCAGGCTACCTGGGTTAAAATAAACACGCTTTATGAAATTTAGCTAATGCAGGTACAGGTATTAGCACTCCAAACTACCTTACTCAACATGAATATGCGTTACGCAGCCGTAATATCCAGTCATCGGATATCAACCCAGGATCTATAAAACTCTGAAAAAGTTAGCCACTGGCGCCAGCGAAACGTCAAAAAGAAATTCCAAAAATTCACTGCCTTCAAATCCGAAAGAAAGTGACACTGAGCTTATTGTGAGATTTTCACTGAACAGCCTGAAGAAGCTATTGTATACGGAAACACGTGTTGGGTTTTTGTAAAACTTTTCAGTGAGAATCTCACAAAGTTTTCTTGAATACGATATGGGTTTTCATCAAGTACTCATCGGCAGATTCCATCAAATATCTTGAAAGGCCTATTTCAGCAATCAATGGCTAATCAGGTACCACTTGTCAAGTTTAGTTTTCAAAATCGCCAAGGAATAGAATATTTATGAACATTTTCATTCCAAAGTTGAAAATTTAACTTCGCCTTGTTCGAATGTGAATTATTTGATATCGATAAAAATTCGTTTACTTCTCTTCTCTATAATTTTAGCATGAAAGAACTATTTGAAATGATCATGAGAAAAAAATACTTGAGCAAACTCCTTCTACAAAAAAGATTAAAAAAATTAAGCTGGTTCAGCAGAAAATTCACTTAGAAACATTGAAAAGTTCATAACTCCAAAACTACGAAACATTGCATAAGATACATATGAGGATGATTCTGATATGTCTTGATGTTATCCCATCTCAAACAAATGTGTTTGTCTCTGTTAAAATAACTAGTTTTCAGTTATTATTTCCTAGCTGTCAATTTGTTTTGTTTTTTGTTGTTATAGTCTGTACAATCATATATACTATGGCATTTCCATGGCCATTTTTTGCAAACATTTATGAAACTTAGGTTCTCAAATGAAGCCCACTGTGTGATAATATTTTCTCAACTTCATCAGTTGCATTGAAATAAAATAAAACATGAATAGAAATTCTGTATTATTTTTGTCCTAATGTAGATCTTTACTTTTACGTTTTATCGCAAACATCCAAAAAATTGATTTTTTTATTTCCATGAATACATTGCAATTTAGACTTCTGTCGGCTTTATAAAGAACGTTCCTAGTAATTTTTGTTGTTAACCGTGGTTCATAAGACAATTTACAACTTTGCAAGTTATAAAAAAGCATTTCAGTTAAAAAAACAATTGGGAAATCAAAGGCAAAAGACATTACTATGTCACAGAATGAATTTTCAAAAACATGAAAATAAAATATCAATTAATGCTCACTGCTTAAGAAAATTACAACATTGATGGACGTCTATGTATAGAGGGTAAAGGAAATACAGCGCGTTATTATACTTCCAGAATTCTAACCACGTCACTTTTTAATTTCATCTGGGGGCACATGCTAACCAGTTACAAAAACTCAATTCAAATAATTGAAATTATCAGGTGGTATATGGAGAATCGCAACGGTCTCTCTTCATCCTTTCATAACTTTTGAATAGTAGGTACAGAAAATTTTACAGGAAATTGCAATGTGGAAATGGAGAAAATCTACAAGATCAAAAGATTTGATTACCTTTTATTAGAAAACAGCTATTTCCACAAGTAATTGAGCATGAACTACGGACAATCCCAAAATTTGAAATATACCAATGAATCAATATTGTAACGGATTCGAATTAATATATATTTTACATCTTGTTTCTATGGTAGAAATATGATATGATTTCTGTTAGAATCTATTATACTTTTTCTTTTTGTATTCTAAAATAGATGAAATTCATGTCAACCATCAGATTTCGTTTGTTGCTTGGTTTTTCATCAATGATACATAACACTTAGTTTCGTCTGTTTTGGCTAAGAAGCTTCTTCCATCGATTATAAAGGCTGAATTTCAAGTGCTAGGGATATGGTGCTCCACTTGAATCGACGGATTTCAATCATTAATAACCTTTTCCTGTTTTTTGCAATAACAAAATTCAAACACTAGGTTACTTGTTATTTATAATCGCGGAAGCAATTTGATTTTATAACAGTTATTTTATTGTTTTGAAATTGTGGTAAATATAACTCACAATGAAATAGTTGGGAAATTATCATTAAAGTGATAATATGGTAATGAAAAAATTGTGTTTGAAAGCATTCCAATAAAATAATTTCATTAAAGCTACAGAAAGCAGTTATAAAATAACCTTGGAATAGTTTTATGAAGGTCATACAAACTCTGCAAAAAAATTTTATAAAACTGCTACAAAACAATTTACATTTATAGGAAAACATGTTTTATAACTTGAATCAACTGAAAGAATAATTTTTTCAGGCCAGTCTCGACTTACCTATGCTGTAGGTTAATGGACTGACACCTATCAGGAAACAACTATTCCCCTGGCCAACATCACGAAGGGCGTTGGATAATTTCCCACAGGTTTCAGTGCAGAAATCTTCACAGAAGTATTTCCTGAATATGCTGTGGGCGAGACAACTACACTGAAATCGATTTTCAATAATAGGAACGGGCACACTTGCAGACCGGTTTTAGGCTATTTGACCTCTTGTCAGTGCAAGGTAGTGCCCATCATCAACTTAAAGTTGATGCTATTCCATAATTGGGAATCAAATTCCTTTCAGAGTATCATTCCTATAACCAACCTGTAGCGAACGACAAACAACAAATTTGTCGGTGCTCCATATGGTAAACAAGGTGATAACGAACCACATATCCAAAGTATGCCCACTGTATCTATGTGAAAGTTTTATAAGTTTGTTGTAAAAACCTTTCTGTGATAATTTAGTCACTATTTTATAACGGTTTTTTCATTTTATTTCATGAATGTTTCTATGGCAAATTTACAAAATACTTTTTTCCACTACTAACCTGAGAAATTGCTATTATTTTCTCCATTCTCCTAACGAGAATTAATAATTCTCACCCTTGGTAAAAAATGAAAATTAAAAAACACCTAGGTAAATAATGAGAACAATTCTATAATTTTAAAGATATTCACAAAAACTTTTGTTAACTTAATTATCAACTAGAAGTAGGAAATTGAACATTGGAAATACGCTTGAAAATTATTTGAAATTATAATTAATTGTACAATT
>WOGR01003000.1:0-16218 GCA_015342045.1 Leptinotarsa lineolata
CAAAAACTTTTAATGATGTCTACAGATGTGATCACGCTATTTGATAATAAACAATATCACGACTGGGGGATGGTAGGTACTCTGATTAGAGTTTAATCATGCCTCAACTTATTACCTCTCAAATTTTCCGCTTCTTGTAACTGATGTCACTAGTGTTATATTAAAAATTAGTAATTTTAGCTTTAGCAGCTGTTGTACACTAATATACTAACACCCCTCAATTTATATTTTTCGAAAGAAATATTTTTTGAATTCTTTTGATTATATTATGAACGGCACTTTGATATTCCAAATTACAATTCAAATGTCAACGACTGTTAATCAAATATGCTCTGAATTCCTTTGTATATTCAAAAAATAAATAGTTGAGCAATGTTGTCAATTTTAATAGACACAAAATGGATTTGGTATAATAAGCAATGTTAATGACTAAAAATTATCTACAGGGAATTTGTGATACAAAATCGACAAAATTCAACTTCAGATGATCCAAGTTTTCAACATTGTATAACTTGATCGTTGAAGCAGATCTTCAGTTTTTAATGTAGAGACAGCATGGAGTAGACTCAATTATAAACTCTAAGGAACATTTGAACAAATTGTTTCGTACAGCTTTATCGAAACTATCAAATTATCGTCATGATATGATAGCGAAATAATCAGGGAGATAATGGTTGAAGAACTTGCTCGAGTAACAATTCATTGTGAGATTTCCACTAGAAAGTTTACAAAACCGCAACACGTGTTCTGCTATGAAATAGCTTTATTAAGCATTGAGTATGATAAAGCTACTGTATAGTGGAACACTTGTTGTGATTTTATAATTTGTAGTGGAAATGTCACAAAATGTTACCCGAATAAGATATGGATTTTCATCAAGTGTCGGCCAATTCCGAAAAATTGCTTATAAAAATTACCAAATGTTCGAGTATATCGCAAACTGAATATAATCGCAAATTTTACAGTTGACATCAACTGATTATTGTAGAATGAGTAAACCGTACGATGATTTCATAGAAATTACTGAATCTGATAGCTCGGCTGTATGTTTTTACTTTCAATCATTCATTATTAGCAAAAAGACCAATCTTGAATACCAAGTGTGATGAAAAAAATTAGTTCAATATGCGACAACCTTCAAGATATTGTCAGTATGTTCGTTACATACTGCAAAACCGGTTATGTTGAATCTGAAAGTGTTCATTCAAGTTATAATGATACGCCAACTACTATGGATATCATTATTCTTGACGATATTTCGGAAGAGTGTTCAAAAAAGTCAAGAAAAATAACTGCTAGTCTTCATATGATCACCAATTTCATTGCTTAGAAATGTATTAGAATTGTATTATGTCAACCACTGCAATTTATTTCCAAAGTAATTATAACGTCTTCGATGTTTCCTTCACAATGCAGAATTACTCGTGTATTCTGAAAAAGAAAGATCCTAGTACGTTTCAAAATCATCAAGCTATACTGTGCAATTTTTCTAAGTTGCTTAAAATTTGCAATCAATAATATTTTTCGGCAGGTAAAAATAACAATGATAATAATAAATAATAATAATAAATCGCCTTTATTTCCTTTCTTAACATAGAATAGGCGAATTTTAGCCTAAGGCTATTCTTAAACTCAACCTGAGTTGTGAAGATGAATAGTAATGTATTACAAAAGCATTCTTATTTAGATACAAAATATGTACATCAAAACATTTAAAATAGTAAATAATTTATGAATAACGGGTTTATTTTACAATTCATCTTGGCTATTGGAAAAATTGATTTTCAAATGGTGTTCAAACTAATATTCAGATAAATGAAGCCAATTGATGAGGAATAAGTTGTGCATTTTGACGTCTAAATTGGTGAAAGATTTCTGAAACAGGGCTGAAGAATGATGTGGTACATGCAAATGTTATTTGTACTGTTGTAAGATTTGAGAAAGAAACTTTTTGGCTTTCTTCTACGCCATCTTGATACAAAAAATGTGGAAATCTTCCAATGAAAGAAAAGAAGCATTCAATTTTGAAAGAAGTACCTGTGAACATAGATTTGTAGGTCATGCAAAGAAGTAACTTTCATACACAAAATGGAAGAAAAAGCCCTTCTGAAACAGCTACTTTCATATAAACATTGAATCACACGAAACAAATACTTCTATATGAACACTGAATTATACAAAAAACACTTTTTTCTACTCAGTTTGTATTCCAAACATTGCTATAGAATTAAATCAGATATCATACACATAATTTCTACTCAATATATTGTGTAGAAAGTTACTTCTTTGCATGATCTACACATCTATGTTTAGAGTTACTTCTTTCAATATTGATTACTTTCTTCATTCCTTTGGAAGATTCCCACATATTCTTCCTTTTCCAAAAATTAATCACTCCTAAAAATATAACCCTTACAATTCAAACAATATACTTCTCGGCTGGGATTTAATATAATAAGTGAACGAATGTCATTACGATGTCCTCGATGACATAAGTAGATCAAAATTATTCCGTGACACAAAAATCGTAATTTGTGAAAGAATGGTGTGCTTTTTCTTGTAATGTTATCCAGATTCGTACTGAAGAGCCCTAAGATAGTGTCTTACGGCGAAAAATCGGTGTCTAGCAGTGAGGATGGCTGAGTTCCATGTAAGTGAAATTTTTACCTCTCATTTAGTAGTATATTGTGTAGAAATCCTGTTAATGATATCATTAACTTCACCTGTAGTTGATTCAGTGGGATGTCAACTGCGCCACCTGCAGACATAGCTAGGAAACAACTTCACAAATACATACTCCGGAGTGGGAGTGGGAATTACGATTTATATTCCGAAGAGGTGCATATGAAATGCTCCAGGTTCAGGTTAAAAACACCTTACTCCTTGCCTCTCATGTAGACCTACGACTTTGTAGGCAGATACTCGACGGAAAAACAGCAACTAACCCAGCTAATACTACGCAGAAAGCTGAAGTAAAACCATCAAGCATCAATGCAACGTCTTCGATTTGAAAGTTCGTCTCAAGTTATTTCCCACGACGAATTACAACAGCATGCTGTTCAATTCTTGGTGATGCTTTAAGAAATGTTCGAGAGGAGTTCGAAAACAGAATTTAATTCTTTAACGAATTTTTGGAATACAAACTGAGTAGAAAAAAGTGTTTTTTTACATAATTATGTGTTCATATAGAAGTATTTGTTTCGAAATAATTTTTTCTTTCGTGTAATTTAATGTTTATATGGAAGCAGCTGTTTCAGAAAGGCTTTTTCTTCCATTCTGTTTCTGAAAGTTACTTCTTTGCATGATCTTCACATCAATGTTTAGAGTTACTTCTTTTAAAATTGATTGCTTCCTTTCTTTCTTTGGAAGATTACCACATTTTTTTGTATCAAGATGGAGTAGTAGAAAGTCAGAAATATTCTTTCCCAAAAATTGACCACTTTTAAAAATATAACCCTTGCAATTCAAACAATAATGTTAGATCTCTTGAATGAATGGGGAATGAATTTCAAATAAGAATCATAAATTATACCTGAATTTTCTGTAGATTCAACTATTGTTAACGTGGTATTACCTATTTCAATATCGATGTTTTGTGACAGATTCCTTCTGATATGATTATTGCCAAATAGTATTAAATGACACTTTTCATTATAGAGTTTCAACTTATGCTCAGTTGCTAGGCGATTTATTGATCTGACATCACTGTTGATATGATTCAGAACTGATTGACAATTCTTTGCATTCAAATTCGAATATATTTGGGTATTATCTGCACATAATATATCAGTGAGTACTTCAGCACGGTTTCATGCAACATAGATCTTGCATTATCAACCTATATAGCATTTTAAATGAATATGTGTGTTCTTCGACTTTCAAGGTGAAGTTGATGTTATTAAACTAGATTTCCGAAGAGCCTACGGTCATATAGATAATTACATTCTTCTGGCTAAATTAAAAGACAAGAGTATCACAAATTCCCTAACATTACTTTTCAAGTCATATAATAGAATACAGTCTGTTGAATACGAGTCACTCTAATTTCATAGATATTCCATTAGCTCAGATATACCACAGGGTTCTAACTCAGGATCCTAGTCATTTATATTGGTTATGAACGATCTTTGTTAAACCATAAATGTTTAAAATTTATTTCTTGCCGACGATTCAAAATTTTAAAACAATATTGAATCTTTTTCATACTGTAAACATTTGCAATCTGATATTGAGTTTCATAATTGCTGTTTGCGAATCAAATTATATTTTGATATTTGAAATTACAATATCATATCTCACAGAAAATTAAAAGTTTGTCCTATAACTACACTATTATCAATTATAAATTGTTGTGTTCGAGCAGGCTAATGGAATATTGGGATTTATCTACAGAAACTAGAAACCTGGGGAGCAGATCTACTCCGAAACTACTTTTCAATTCCAAAACAAGCACTCTTCTCAATCACTAAACATGCATAATACTCTTCTCGACGCAGGAGATGAAGTGCAGAAAAATAGTTTTTTATAGAGATTTAAATACTTTTATTACAGAATTTCTTTCAGAAGTAATGTTTAATTGCCAAATTTGATTATAAATTCATACCTACTATATATTTGAACCAAATAAGGATATCAGCATTTCAACTCAATCATAAATATTACTTGATTGCATGTTGAGTAGGGTCACAAAACCACATTAGAATCATTCGAAATCGGACAAGCTTCAAAATTAAAAAAAAAAAACGCATCACTGAGATTTGTTTGAAAAATAGTTTCATAAGGCTCCCAAAAATAGCTCTATTGAATAATAAGACTGTATAAAGTTTCTCATGAACTTGAAGAATTCATTAATGTTTTTGATGATACGTAGTTGTCATATTACTAGCTAAATATATACTCGTTTGCGGAGATTGGAGTTTGTCAGTGGCCGTTTTATGAAAAACATTCCCAACTATGAAACTTGAAAGTTATCAAAATGATACATTTTTGGTGAAGTTGAAGAGTCGTGTATCTCATTTTTTAAACTAATAGACTTTTTTGAACGTGTTCATGATCGAGAGTATCACTTTTCAAAATTTTGCACTTTTGAAAATTTATATTATATCAGTAAGTTTTGGTGTTGAGATAGTTTTCAATGAAAATATAATATGTATATTTACTGTGAAGAAAAATTATAAGTGATAGTACTCCACAAGTTAGAATTTGTATAGATAATTTTTGTCAGGACAACTTTTTATAAATTTTCAACTCTTTTTCATGACAAGAAGTAGGTGAAATAATTTTTATCTTTCTAAGTTATATTGAAGTTATTTGATATTTTTGCTTCGCGAAGGAATTTGTATTATCGTATAATGGTATAACACATTCTGATGTACCTACAAACAGCCAACTAAAGTTAGTTTCAAAAAAAACTTTTTTTTTATCCATTTGTCGGAAAATTTTATTCTTGATAAAAATTGGTGCATTGCGGCAAACTTGGATTTGAGTTATCAAAATTCTAGATTTCCGAACACTATACAGAGGAGGAAAAAAATTGAAATTTTGATCAGGGGTAAACCACCCTTATTTTCGACATAATTGAAAAGGTTTATTCAGATGAGTTGTTTGAATTCAATTATCAATCAAGTCGCCCCAGAGAGCCAATTGATTTTTTTGTTGTTTCATAATTCCTTTATGATTTGTATTTCTTTTCAAATTAAATTGTTTCTCTTTGAAAAAAAAACCGATAAAATACATTACATAATGATTTGATAACAAAATTCAGATGTGGAATCACAGCCAGCTACGTAACAAAACAAAATAAATTAATTTTTTATAGTTCTACCCTTATAAAGAGTACTAGTATCTCATATACACCTTAGGTGCCTCCCTCAAATTACTATAATAATATTTTAATGTGAAATTTAGTCCAATTTATTATTAGAATAGTATGTTTGTTTGAAGATCATTGACAATGTTTCGTGATGAATTTCATCAGTTCGGACTTCCATTGTCTAATATTGTATAAGATGATTTGAAATCCAATTGAAAATAGTCATCTCTAGGAGGAATTAGTCCAGTCATCACCCGAAGACGATTGTGGATACTAACAATCGAAACGTCGTGAAGTAACGTGACCTGAAATCGCAAATTTTTTATTTTATTTATTTCTTTTTTGTTTTGAATTGTTCAATTTTTTACTTGTATGTATTTCATTTCACTGTAAAATCATTTCAGGGTTTTTTTGCTTAATATAGTCATTATTTTCAGCTATTCTTTCAATTTTTAATTGTATTTGTTATTTCAGGGCTTTCAAATCATCTTATACCATATTAGACAATGGAAGTCCGAACTGATGACATTCAATTCGAATAGTATCTTTATCGATGTTTGAATTTTTACCAGTTTTTTTCTGCAAAAGTGATTTATTTTTCTGATTGATTCGGCCTTTACCTGATGAAGATCCATAGTAATTTCATAAAATACACCTCGCGATTTGATCTCCACAAACTTTATTTAAGAAATATCACGAGATGTTTCGCTATCACAGTAGCTTTTTCATAGTGAAATTGAGTTCACTATGAAAAAACTCCTGTGATAGCGAAACATGTGATGTCTTTTTAATAAATCGTAAGGTGTAGTTTATAAAATTATCCAATTTAGTTGAAGTTTAGCATGGTGCTTTTAATTTACCAAATCTTGAGCAACAGTTTCTGAAAATTGTACAGGTTTCATGTAGCCAGTTCTGACACATTACAATTAAATCCAGTCAGATTGCGACTTCCTGTTATTATAGTTTTCAGAACATTTGGTGCAGTTCTTTTCACTTGTATCTTTAGTGTTATTCTGCTCATCTCTCTTAGATTTCTTCACGAGCAAACCTTCAGTTTTATTTCGTTCAATTTTATAGTTAGGTAGATTATCATTTTCCTCATCATACAAATCAGCAAGGTATTCATCATTTCCACTAAGAGAATTTTCTTTATCTTGTTTTCTTTTTTTACTTTTGTTGTCATGTTCTTTGATGGTTCCATTCTTTTCTCAACCTCGACCGCATGTCTTTCTTGAGAGAATTCACCTAGTTGAAGCTGAGATGATTCTGCAACCATGGTAGGAATCACAGGTTGAAAGGTAAGACCTCGTTAGTCCTTAGCTCACACTTAGCCCACTTCTGAGAGTTGTCGTTCATAAGGGGGCGACAGCTGATTAACGGTAAAACATATTACAAACAGATTTGTTTTCGTGAATTCTTTGGTAGTTTCAGTCTTATTTTTCTTGTCTAACTTAGTTTTTATCAGTTTTTCCTTTTTTTAGCCACATCCTACTTGTGTTCTATATTGGATGAAATTCCAAATTGTCGGGATATTTCGATTATCTCCATGGTTTTTCAGTCAATTTCATCGAAAGCTGACTGTAGGTTTTCTGTAGTCCAAGAACATACTCCAGTTCACACTCCTTCCTTTCTCTTATATTTTCTTGGCTCTAATCATAAATGACAGTGTATGAAGGGATAGATGCCCTTAAGGGCATTTATACCTCGAAAAATCAAGGCAACTATCTTTTTTGATAGGGATAGATGCCCAAGTATTTTTTAAATAAATTATAAACAAAACAGCATCTATCTGCACTTAGATGCAGACTCAATGAACAAGTATATTGACGCAATAAAAAATATAATGGAATTTATTACTAATTATAAAGTTATAAAACGCAAAATACCAACCTTCAAATCTTTTACGTATTCGTGAATTTCGCCACGGAGATGATAACACATACGAGCGAAACGCTTCATCACCTGATAACTGTCCTTGGGTAACTGAGGTACGGGGTGACTGCGGCTACTTATACAATTAATTCTTAATCGCGAGTTTGGGAAGTTAGATTTTTAGAATATGAGGCATCTATTCCACTGCGGCATCTATCCCGGTTTTACCCTAATCCTTATCTGAACAATTTTTTTCAATATCAAAGATAATTATGTAAATTTGAATTCATATTGAAATTATTCGAATCGTAATTGTCGTTCGAAAGTGAAAAATGGCACATTATTAGCGAATTATTCAGTTGAATTAGTTAAATTCTGTAGTTCACGGGGACGAGATTGCGGGCAAAAGCTTTTGTGTTCAAAGTTCTGCACATAAAAACTGCAGTTATGATGAAACTGAACCTGAAGTTATTGATAGATTGACTTGAAGTATGGCTGACGATCAAATTAAAATTCTTAATTGTCATGTGAAGCTGTGGATCTTTGCTTGAGTGATAATAAAACGATTTCATTCCAAAACATAATAATATATGATGTCGAATCAGCGCGGTTCAGAGAACTAACTGTATTTAGTTATCAGTGAAAGTAGCTTCACTACAAAGTTCAAATGAGTCAACTAAGAATGAAATTAACAACTCTGTTTTGAATGTTTACAATGGATCATATATTCATAACTTGTAATTCAATCAGGAAGTGTGAATTGAGAAGATTGTTAGCTTTCGTTTTTCCAACGATGAAAATAAAACTAACAATTTGAATTCACACATGAAGTAGCACAAATTTGACAAATAATTTTATAGTGTTACAATTTTAAATTTCAGTGAAAATAAGTGATATCCTACTGAAAAAAAAATATATGGTGGATATTTATTCACAACGTTTAACTGAACTGAAAGTGAACATTTTCAGAAAATGTATATCATTCCTATAGTTTGGAAGATGAAATATTGATATTCCAATTTTTTCCACTGCTTCCCTAATTTCTCGGTTACTAATTTCACAATTGATCCAGTAAGCCAACAAAATATCTCGATATTTTATTCATATTGTAATAAATACCACAAAGAGGCTATTGTGTACACGTCTATCGATTATCCGTTGTATCGTCTATCAAAATCACTATAAGGATCAGCTTTAGAATCTTGAATGGAAAGGGGTTGACTTTAGGTATCTAAAACACTTTGCAACATAATTTTAATGAACGGAAATAGAAAAAACTAAAAGCATATTGCATAAATATGAATGCATTTTTCGTTCAATTTTATCCGGTCAAATATTCCGTTGAAAATTATTATTGAAAAGAATATAATTTACCTAAACTACTACAACAAGTTAGTTGAATAGTTGTCACAAAATAAAAAATCAACGGTAATCACCAATTTGATTATTCTTCCGCTACATTTCACAAGTTGAATAAAATCTGCATACCGTAGAAAAAACAAGGCACAGGTCAAGCATTGTTGAGTTGTTTCATTCTTTATTTATCACTCCTAAGATAATTTCTAGTTGTCAATACTATGTTATTGTAAAATGAGTTTTGTAAGTTAGAAGTTGTGTGTTTATAACATTATTTCAACAATAGTGTTCACAATTCAACATATAACTGACATTATTCTTATTTATAGAGAATGTCAAAGATGCACAAAAAAACGGCAACAACGTCCAATGAAAGGTCTCTCAACAGTGATTTGAATAATAAATATGTCCTGGAGTTAGTTGCTAATTTTAGTAAAACTTGTTCCGTCGCTAACAAAAAAAATAATGGCCCTGTTTTGGACGAAATAGAGCAAATAGAAGTTTTTACTGCAGAACCATCCACATCACTTCGCATTCTGGCACGCCAAGTAAGAATGTCTCACAAAACAGTAAGGAAACCACCCATGAAAGATGAAAAGTCTTCAATAGCTTCATGACGTCGGTTTCGACAAAATAATTTAATTTTGTGAAACAACGACGGACTTTATAAATGAAAACCAGAACAGTTTGCACAATATTTGCTTTACTGATGCGTGTATGTTTTTCTCAATGGGCATGTTAACAAACAAAATGGTCACTATTACAGCGATGAAAATTCGCAACTTTTTAGTATTTAGAGAAAGTGAACGTTTGGGCTAGTTTTCTAGAAAATACTATTATTGGACCTTCATGTATTGCAGAAAATTGGATAAGTTTCACTTAAATCTTCCTGAAGAAATGAAAGGTCCCTTAATAACAACCAGTTTGAAAAATTCAACTATTGTGGATCGCAATCGTAACGTGGTTTTAAACAATGAACTAGTGCTGCACAACACTATATAGTTTTTTCGAGTTAGACAAAATGTTTCTGTTTGTTTGGCAGACTGATTGGTCGAAGAGGAACGAAAGAATGGCCATCACGACCACCTGACTTATTGCCCTGAGATTTCTTCCCATGGGGGCATCTAGACACGATTGTTTGTGAAACACACCTTCGAGACATGGTAGATTTGAAGAGAAGAATAACAGCTGCAAGAACTTCCAGCACAAGTTTCTCGGAATGTTAGAAAGGAATTCAAGAGTGAACTTCATCGCTGTTTTGTTAAATGTGGATAACATTTCGAGCACTTGAAAAGATAAATTACTTTTTTATACTTTGATATATTCACGGTATGACTTGATTTTTCCAAAAATACTGAAAAACAGGTTGAATATGTGGCATTTGAATCGCGGTCAGTTCTATTAAAATACAGCGAATTCAATGCATCTGACATATAGCTGCTAGAAATGAAATAGTGATATACATTCTAAGTTTGATGGTAAAACCAGGACTAAAATCAATCAATCGGACACTTACCATACTCTAAGTAGCCAGATTTGTTGCTCACCTGAAAAAATAAAATAAAATCAGAGTGATTCTACATTGAATATTTTCAGAATTTTCATTCAGAAAAATAATCAAAACACACCGTTCCGTTGATGTTTGGAATGGCAATTTTTTCATATACTATCTTCATGCAACAATGCATCAGTCTTATTAGGATATTAAAATCATAAATCAGTCTGAATAGAATATTGAAAATAGGAGTCGTTGAAAGAAAGTTATGAAATGGATGCGAATTGAATAGCAACTCTTGCAAAGTATTATTTGACATTAGGTTTAGAGCAGGAAAAATAGTTCTGTCCAATATTCATATACTCCCATATATTTTAAAATAACTTATGATACGCTTATTCACTGAAATGAGTATGAAAGATTCCTAACTAGATATAATGCGAATCAATTCATTGAAATATAATAAGTCGTGAATCTTAGCTAGTGAAAGGGTATATATGGTTACTATAGGTTACTATAGTAACTATATAGGCTATAGTTAATGTAAGTAATTATAGTTACTTATAGCCGAAATCGTAGCAGGCTGATGTATAACTGAATCTGTATTTTACAATAAAGGATAACTTTTGGGAAGGCCAAAAAATTATAGTAATCTCCTGTGTTAAAATTAGAAAAAACTCTTATTCTTTGGAACATCAACAATACGATGGAATGAGTTATTAACTTATTTCATTTTTCCGAAAATATCGAATAGGTGATGAAATAATATACCCTTTTGTATTCACCCTGAAATTTTGTTGAAGTCACCGTTTTCAACATATTCATCTTCCAAGTCATGAAAACCACATCTTTCCAGGGTTAGGATCGAACCAAAAGGCTTGGTATTATGAGTGGAAGATCAATAAATAAAAGTCTGATGTCTGAAGATAATGTGATATTTAATTCTTGAATGAGTATTGTCATATAATTATTGAAATTAAAGTTTGGATTACACTCAACCAGTGTTGTGAATGTCCAGGAAATTTCCCAAGTACCAGAATATTTGTAGCTGATGTATGCAAATATGATATAAAATACAATATTCAGGTGTTGAGTGATCCATTAACATGAAGTATATCTCAACACCTCATGAAAAGAGACCAGATGAGTAGATATATATTTTACGAGTATATGTGAGTAGACCAGAAATTTAAACTATAAGTACATCTAGGACTTAAATAAAAAAAAATATAACAATCGAAATTTGGAATATAACAGAAAATAATAATATCTACAAATCATCTTGAAAAGTTTAACTCGACATATTTGAATAATACTTCATTGTGAGGTTTTCTCTTAGTGAAATCTTACAATAAAATATTACTTGAATAAGTTTTCATGCGGCTATTAATCAAGTATCGGTCAGTTTTATCACATATAATTCAACATAAGTTTATGCAAGTATTAAAAAAAATTTATTAGAAATAATTTTCTTACAGCAGACGAAAATTACTGTATCTCAACGTGCATTCCACTAACCAAGTTCAGGTTTCAAACATCAATAGATGACATAAACTTGTCATCCACTAATGAGGCTAGCCTAGTTAGCGAAACGCGCGTCGAGTGACCAGTAATTATGTTCTGGTATGGAAGTGTTTTCCATTGATTTATTTTACGCCGAAATTCCAATTCTAACTATCAAAAAAGCAATAACTTTCCTGCTTGATATCATTCCGTTTAATTTTTTTCGTAATCCCATACTGTTATTTTGATTCAACGGTATTCAGATGACAACTGAAAAGTTAATGTTAACAGCCTCCGTCCGTAAAGATTTTTTAACGGCCGGCGGCCGTTAAGAAATCACTTGTTCAAATATTTTTCTCAAAACTTTATTTATTCACATATTTATATATTCATTATCTTTTTGATCTCTCGCTCTTGAGTTATTTTCGGCAGTAAATCAACACTCGCTGCATATGATTCTCCTGATATTTCTTAAGAAATTTGATTTTGTTACTCAATTTCTTCAAAATCATCCATGGTCGTTGTTAAAGCGAACTTGCGAGCACGAAAAACACGTTATTTTCAATTTTGTTGTAATATTGTAAAGCTGTTCCATGACAACACGATGTTGAGATGTTTCTGTAGAAATACGAGTTAGGTACGTGGTTTATTCCTTCCTCGGAATCAGAATTGTAATCTTTCAGCGGAATTACGAAAAGTCTCGAAAGACACACGGCCGATACGCAAATAACGGATTCGTTTGTTGTAATCTGAGGCGCAGCCGAGGATTATAACAACCTTATCCGTTATTTGCTACATATCGACCGTGTAACGGTAATGACTATTTCTGTATAAAAAAGTCCAAATTTCAACTTCAAATGATGAACAACTTCATAATAACGTTTTATTGGGGTCGTAGGTCCAAATTTTAGATGTGTTATATAGATAGATAGCATAGATAGCACTTCATATCCAACAAGCATTCACCCAATTACAGAAAATATACGAAGGTGTTGATGAAAGTATATACAAAACAGTATAATTAGTTGAAAAAAAAATTGCTACAAATAGAAGACAATAAGTAGAAATAGTGATATATCACAAGAAAGGAAAAGTAAAAGGGATCACAGTTGAAAGATTCTAGTGAGAATACATTTTAAAATAAAACTTTGAGAACTATGATCAAGATCGCACATATCACATATTGAATTATAGTTGTTACAAAGTATTGACACTGGTGCTTTGAAACTGTTATTTGTTCTGACAAGATCAAAGTAAAATGTTTGATACCTGGAATTCAGGCATGGGGTGTGGATGTTGATCATTTGTAAAAGAGGGGCACACAATATCTTATTGTCTAGCAGTTTGTAAAGAAAGGAGATTGTGACAAAAACTCGTGTATTCAGAGATATTACATTAAATTGATTCAGAAGGATAGAATAAACGGTTCCTCTCTGAGGATATATTCCTGTGACCTTGAAAGACAAATATTTGAAAAATTTTTTGAACAGCATCAATATGATGTATGTAGCAATTATAACACGCCATATTCTAAATTAGACCTCACGTAGGCGTTAAACAGTGTTATAATCGTATTAATATTCTTGAACTCTCGGGTACTCCTATAATAAAGCCCAACATTCGATTCGCTGATGGAATAGCCTGGTCTATGTGGGAAGTGAGAGTGAATTTATAATCAAAAGTGATTCCAACATATGTCATCTCATTTACTCGACTAACTGGAATGTTGGCAATAACATAAAAAAATTCTATTATATTCTTCTTTCTAGGAAATGATACAATGTAACATTTCGATATGTTCAGACGAACGAGTACTAGATCGATTTCATTAAGTAAAATTAAGTAGTCTTTATAATTGCCAATTACTTTGTATAGCTTTAGATCATCAGCGCAAAGAAGTTTTGGGCAGTTCATCATTTTCGCCAGCTCATCAATGAAAATAAGGAATAAAAGAGGCCCCAAGTTCGAGCCTTGTGGTACCCCTGAGCTAGGTGTGTACAAATAGGACTGAAAAACCTTCATGTTCCACGTATTGCTTTCTGTCAGAGAGATAGCTTGACAGAATAGCCAAACGATGATAGTCGTTGGATGAGGATGTAAAAATCAATTTGGTCAAACGCCTTTTGCACGTCCGTATAAACTACGTCAACCAGTTGCTTTTGGTCTAAAGCATTAGAAACGTGTTGTGAGAGGCATGCAAGATTGGTCACACATGAATTTTGTTTCACTAACCCATGCTGATCGTCCGATATTATATTTCTGATCGAGTTATAGATAAAACAGTATAGAATCATTTCGAAAAGTTTCGAGAAATTGCTTATTATAGAAATAGACCTATAATTTTTCATTAAGGTTACGTCCCCTTCTTAATAAAGGGTGGTCACAATCTTTTACTAGAAAACTTGGTATGTGGTCTGGTCAAATAACTAGTTTGTTTTTCAATTTCTGACTGGCCTTAATAATATCTATCTCATTAATGTGTTCGATATTTATACCCGGGAAATTGTTTGGAAAGTTATCGAGCATACCACACAGAGAGATATCCGATATGATGTATACACTTTTAAAATAATTCGCAAAAGCGTCGATGATTTCATGAGGATTGGAATAAGAGTTATTGTCATCCTTCATAATGTCGGGAATACTGGAATTGCATTTGTTAATATAAATAAAATTCCAAAAAGTACTTGGATTTCCGTGTATATTGTTTTCACTCTCATCAATGAAGTTTTTATGAGATTCATTCTTTTTCAGTTTAATTTCAGCTCTTAGCGAAATAAATTGTTCTCAATAAAAATATGTATTATATTTTTTGTAAGTTTTTGTGGACTCACTCTTTCTTTCGAATATTTTTTATAATACTTGTTCAAATTATGACATGCAGTGTTTACGTCTGCTTGTTCTAAAACACGAGACCAACCTTTAGTGGCAATAAGCTGATACATCACAGGAAAATTGGCTTTTCTGAAGTTACAATTTTTTGATATGTCACAAGAATGAGAAAAGTTATTAAAACAATCACGACTATGTGAGGTTATTGAATCTAGTTGTATGGAAGGGAGATGTTTGTCTTCGTTTACAAGTGGATCCATATCCCTAGGAACATTACAAACAGTTTTTGTTAGAACGAGATCTAGAGTATGATTATTAACATTCAAAATTTTGATACATTGATACAGTTCTGAAAATTCCATGAAAGATTTCAGTATTTTTCCCTTGCTATCAAAACAGCACTGGAAAGCCACGTTTAACTCAAATATATGATGTCTATTTCTCTGGAGCTGACTGCCTTGGAGTTGAGACCTCGTACGTTCTGATTATAACATGTAAAAGAGTAATATGATGTATTATCTAAAAATTCACAATTTTTGTAGTTCCATTGAAGTGTTTGATTTTAATGTTGGTTTCGCCATCGTGTTTTTTTTCCACCAGTTCATGTTCCAATTGTTTGGGAGTCTTATCAAAAGAGATAGAAATATGTTTGAATGCTGAGTCCTTCAGGTTGGGAGCCTTCTTTATTAATTCAAAGACCTCCTTACTATTATTGAGGGTAACTTTGATTGGGCGTGGCGTCCTTCTATCTCTGTCAAACTTACCTAGCTTATATATATTTGTGGTTCGTGAGACAGTATTAAGAGAGAGGTGAGACAAAAGTTTGTTTACTTCAGTTTCCTCAGCGGAGATTCTATCATCATAGATGACGACTGTTCCTCCAATGGATGTTTCATCAAAGTTCTTGTACTTTGAGATTACAGGATCTTCTTGTATATAGGTACTTTGACGAGTAAGTAATTCAAAGAAAAATTTAAAGTTAAATTTAAAATAAAAGTCTATTACTTACTTGCAGGTATCGCACTGATGATGGCGTAAAAGCCGAAAGCGCTTTGCAATTTACAAATAGATTATTTTTACACGAAATACGATTCCTTTCCTGATTTGTTTTGATTGACTTGTGGAACGGTGCGTTGTCTTGATGAAACAAAATTTCCTTGCGGTATGCGGTCGTTTCTTTGCAATTTCGGCCTCCAACGCTATATGAGATTCACTATTGATGGTATTTCCCTTCTCAAGATAGTGAATGAATATTACACCACACACATTCTAAAATACCGAGGCCATAACCTTTCCAGCCAATTGTTGTGCTTTTGGGCGCCTTGGACGAAGTTCACCAATTTCTCTT
>WOGR01003002.1:0-16477 GCA_015342045.1 Leptinotarsa lineolata
GGCCAGGAATCTAGACCAGAGACTATTTGTGGAGTCTTCCTATTAAGGAGAGTCGTTTTTGGCAATTTGCTACCAATTTAGACGTTGCTTGGTGGGAACCAAGAGCTTCCAATGCCGCTTGACTGTCCCAGAAAATTTTTATTGACTTGTGTGTGAGGTTGGATTCTACGAATCTCTCCGCATACAATTCAGTAGCAAAGTTTTTTGCTTGGAATACAGTCCCGTAGATCCCTAGGTAAGTTGATATCTCTGTCCTGGGTCTGCAACTGAAAACATCAGCAGCAGAGCCTAAAGGTGTTTTTAATCCATCTGTGAACCAACAACTATCTGCTCCCAATATTTCCTTCTTCCGGAGGATCCAGTCCTCTCTACTTGGGAAGAGTACTTCATTAGGCAGTTCGTAGTTGACAGTTAGAGGCATGAAGTCAGAGGTCATTCCCAGCATTCTGTGATTTCTAGTGTCATACAGCAGTCTAGTGAACTCTGGATTAGATTGCTTTGCGCAATTGGCGATGTGCACAAGTCTGTATGCAGTCCATCTAGCCTCGCTCTCCAGAAAAATGTGGAGAGGAGGTAGTTCTAGAAGGATTTCCATGGCCGTTGACGGTGTGGAATTGATGGCACCACAGATAGCCAGATAAGCCTGTCTTTGTATGTCAGAGAGCTTCGCCTGAGTCGTTTTCTGTAAAGCTTTCGACCACCGGGCAATTGCTCCATAAGTGATCATAGGTCTGTCAGTCATTACATACATCCAATGGATTTGTTTGGGACCTACACCCCAAGTTTCACCACATTACATTGGTGTTTCCACTAAAAATGTAAGTGAATTCGAATATTTCATATATAAGTTTCTTAAATCCACAAGAGTAAATGGAATTTGAATATTAACAAATAATATAATATAACTGAATTGGAAAATTCTGTATATTGAAGAAAATATTACGTACTGATTTTTCGAAAGCATAGAATTAGATGAAATTGATAGGCATAAATTCTCACTTTTCCACTGAAACACTCATTTTTGAAAGACTGGTTTGGCTAACCATTGAGGAATATCGCTCATATCCTACTGACTGTGCCATATTATATTGGTTATATGGATAGATGAAAATTTGATTAACAAAAACATACCTATATCAGTTTCCTCAATCACTTTTCTCCCACAATAAGGAATAGGAGGATATAACCGCAAAGTTTCGAGAATAACTAATTCTAAATACTTCATTTGTTGCAGATGGCCGTATGTCGTTTCAATGCCGCTATTCAAACTTCCAAATATCTCTATTTGTTCTTCTATTATCTTTTCCTACGAATTAAAATATTTAGGAGATAAACTTACAAAATCAACTATTCAATCACCTGGATATCTGGATGATGAGCCAAGGCATACAAAGCGAAAGACAATGCCATGGCTGAAGTATCGTAACCCTAAAGTATAAATATAAATAAGTTAGCACTTCTCGAATATATTTGTTGAAATTAGAAAAACAAAGAAATATACACTTTAGGTTAATGGACTGACACCCATCAGAAAACAACTTGTTGTGTCAGACAAGGGCACACCCAGGAATAAATTTCGGGAGGGGGGCTAAATCAACATGTAACTTTAATGTAAGGAACAAAATAATGTACCTATTCATTGAATATAAAATAATGTTAAACAAAACATATATCAATGCAATATAGTATAAAATAAACATGCAAAATTTACGTAAGAAACAAAATCAATTCCTCAAATATAAATATTATATAAAACTTCAGATAACCTATTAAAGATCAAAATCCAGACGACGTTTTTCCTGAGCGAATCTTTCAATTATTTTTTCTGGATCAACATCCATAGCTTATTTTATATAAGTAGTAGATAGGTGATGTCATCTACTAGATGAGCTCATTTTAGAATTATTATATATAGTAGTTATCTCATTTTTGTAACTATTATAAATCTCGGGAGGGGCTGCAGCCCCATGGCTCCCCCCTGGGTGCGCCACTGATATCACATAGAAAACAACTCATTGTGTCAGATAGGTGTCAGTCCATTAACCTATGGTGTAGGTAAGATTTATATAATTTGATTTACAGCCAGTCCTCAATGGAATCAAACTTTTCAATCACTTGCCAGTTAAAATAAAAGAAATCAACATTTACAATAAATTCAGAAGAGAGGTCAAAATGCTTCTAGCTGATGGGATCTTTTACTTCATTCAGGAGTATCTTGATGATATTTTTGTATCCTGATACACTCAAGAACTAATATTTTCTCGCTTAGCAGATTATATCTACTTCATTTATATATTTTCAACTTGTTCTATTGTTTGTATTTCCAGACTTTGTCTATGAGATGTATTTTTTTCAGACAATAAAGTATATTTGATTTGATTTGATACCGCCGTAGTATATGTGAATATTTTTCCTTGTATGAGAAATTGGGCAATTCGGATAAATATATGGTTGGTGAGTACCTCGTCCACGGACAGATGGGGCCATGACAAACATGGTGTTTGTCTTTCGCTTCAGCCTTGTTCGAGGCTCTGTTGTTCGATACTCTGAATGGAATTCGATTTTGGATTATGGAAAATCATCGACTGCATGTTGATAATAGCCCGAAACCGGTCTGCAAGAGTGCCCGTTCCAATGATTGAAAATCGAATCCGGCAGTTGTATCGCCAACAGAATATGCAGGAATCGCTTCAATGAGGAATCCTGCACTGACACCTGTCGGTGAAATCCAACGCCTTTCGTGGTATTAGCCAGGGAAGTAGTTATTTTCTGATAGGTGTCAGCCCATTAACCTACAGTGTAGGGAGTTGAGACTGGCCTGAACG
The DNA here is from genome assembly GCA_015342045.1 of Leptinotarsa lineolata. Taxonomy (NCBI): domain Eukaryota; kingdom Metazoa; phylum Arthropoda; class Insecta; order Coleoptera; family Chrysomelidae; genus Leptinotarsa; species Leptinotarsa lineolata. The sequence goes on from WOGR01003002.1 coordinate 2,826, forward strand.
AATTGTTTTTTAAGATAATTCAACAATTTTTTCCAACATTTTCTCAACAGTTCGTAATTGAATAGGAAAGAGAATTAATAAAATGTGTATGAAGACAGCAAGATTCTTTACCGATATTCCATATTCCAAGAGATGTTGTCAGTGAGAAAATCAAAATGAAAAATAATTTTGGATCAGGGACGGATCGAAAATATGACTTTGAATAAATTGCAAAACTAGATTTCAATTAATGAAAAGTTAAGTGCCCTCCTGGTCCTGGTTTTCTTATTTCATTTGTTCGAAAGCATCGTGCGCTTTGGAGGTCGTATTCGAAATAAACTACGGAGTTTTCTTTGAAACAAAGTAGATAACAGAGTATTGATTTGTACAAAAAGTAGGAAAGTTTTAACCCCACAGTTCATTAAGACTTCTCACCATGAAACCTTTTTTGAAATGGGGATAAGGTCACTTGTTAGGAAATGACAGATAATGATCAACTAATTTTCTGAATAACATGCTTCTTCAAAAAATATGATACACAAAATTACTTGCAATAGTGTCATTCAAATGATAAATACCCATTTATGTAATTATTTACATTTCCTAACGATTGATTGAAATATGAAATTCCAGAATACAGTTGATACCTGCTTCAGAAGATTCCCAAATTTTTTTGCATCAAGATGGAGTAGTAGAAAGCCAAAAACTTTCTTTCCCAAAAATTGATCACTCCTGAAAATATAACCCCTTCAATTCAACCAATATTTCTCTTGGCTAGAATTCAATTAAATGAGTGAATGAATGTCATTACGGTGTCATCGAGACGTAAGTAAATCAAACTTATTCCGTGACATAAAGAATCATAATTTATGAATGAATTGTGTCCTGTTTTCTTATAATATCATCCAGATTGGTACTGAAGAGCCATCAGGCAAGTGTCTTACGGCGAAACATCGGTGTCTACCAGTGAGGATGGCTGAGTTCTATGTAAGTGAAAATTTTGTACATTGCATTTAGTATATTGTGTAGAAATCTTGTGAATTATATCTGATTTGAATCTATAACGGATGTTTCGAATGCAAACTGGGTAAAAAAAGTGTTTTTTGTATAATTTAGTGTTCATATAAGAGTATTTGTTTCGAAGGAATTTTTTTCTTTCTTGTAACTCAATGTTTATATGAAAGTAGCTGTTTTAGAAGGATTTTTCTTCCATTTTGTATCTGAAGGTTATTTCTTTGCATAATCTACATATCTATGTTTGAAGTTACTTTTTTAAAAATGATTGCTTCATTCCTTCCTTAGGAAGATTCCCACTTTTTTTGTATCAAGATGGAGTAGTTGAAAGCCAAAAACTTTCTTTCACAAAAATTAGTCACTCCTTAAAACATTACCCTTTCAATTTGAATAATATGCCATTCTTATAAAGGAAAAATCCCCGTTTCAAAAAACTGTAAGTCAAAATAAAGAAATTAACAAGTTTCTGGAATTTCTGTCACTGATAATTGATGCATGTCTTACTTTATGAGGAAACTATAAAATTAAATGATGGTGAAAAATAGAAGAAAAGGTTCAAACACACAAATTTTCAGCAAAATATGGACCCCATGTTACAGCCAAAAAGTTCGTTTCATTTCAAATTTTCAATTTGGAAAAACTTTCGTCATTCTGATTTTTCCTAAATATATAAAAAGTGAGAGAGTTACCCATGATAATTATTGAAAAATTTTCACAAACATTTTGATTTATAGACCCGTTTCGCTAATACTGTAGCTTTCTCAAAGAAGCTACACGTACACCGTAGCGGTGTTAGCAAAACGCGTCTAGAAATTAAAATGTTTGGGAAAATTGTGGAATTATTATCATGCATAGTGTTATTGATTTTCATCAAGTAACGGGCCAGTCTATTCATGAAATTGAAAAGTTGTTCTCGAAGAAAATATTGAAAGTATCAACAAGTCCTATTGATAAAGATATGTAAACTTTGTTATTCGTGACTTGAAAGGTGTTAGCAGTATAATGAAATGAAACGGTTCAGTTGATTTCATCACACGATTGGTTCTTTGAATATACCCACTTGAATATTTCCATGAGTTTCTGATATTTCCAGATATCGAATGTATTCAATTACATTCCACTATGAATCTTTCCCAGAACAGTTTGCAAAACCAAAATATTTGTGCAGTGTGTTTTATTCCCATTTGAACATCCTGGAGTGTCCATTGCAAGTGATACAGTAATGCATTCAATCAAAATTCCATGATATCATGAAGTCTGCTTTATTGCTCTTTTTCAACATAATTCGACTCACCTATCATCTGGAACTGGCATTTTTTCATTGTCAACGGGCTATCACCCATTTATCAGACTATATACACAGCCACATATTCGTCAATATGGCGCTTACGATGGTTTTTAATATTAAAATTAATGATAAGGGTTACTGGAAAGGGAAATGTTCACTGCCGAAACTGAATTTTCCATGACAGTATCAGGAAGAATGATAGGTTTATTATTTTATCACGTTAAATTGCACACGATTACCAGTCGATGGCAGATGTTTCCATTTCCATGATAGAATCCTTCCGCATGGAAGGGCTGCGTTATTCCATAGGGTTCATCCATTCGGAGAATGAAAATAACATTGCTGAGTTGTATCGTCTACTGGGTTAATTTGAACATTTATGAGATACTTCAATGCGCTATTTCAAAAAAGAGATTCCTGAACAAATCTGTATCTCTGCCTGAAAGGAACGTACTATTTCAGATCTTTTGAGTATTCACATTTTATGAACGGAATTCAATTTCTGCTGGAAATCATTGTTATGATAATGAAGAATGAATGCGTTAGTGATGTAAGATGATTTTTTGCATCACTTCCGAAATAAAAATTCGAGAAAATATCTTTATGACTCTCTACTTCTCTATATGAAAAATATAAGAAACTCTTCATCAAGTTATATAGATCAGAAAGAGTAGTTTCTCTCCGATACACACTGAAAGAATAAAGCCTTTTGAAGTAACAGCTTTCACAGGAATATTGGATTTCACCTCACATTTCATTTCAGTTTATTCTATCTCTTTTTGAATGGAAGTTTTACTCATTTTGTGTTCAATGAGGCCGTCGATGTTTGGAATTTCTTCCTGATGTTTCGCAGGCGTGAGTAGTTAGCTTCTTCAGATATTCATAAATCCTAAGTAATCTCCGATGACTGAATATCACGGCTGCGTGAGGCATATTCATGTTGACTCAGATAGTTTGGCGTGCTAATACATGTGCCTGGATTAGGTAAATTGTCAAAAACATTCGCCGACATTATTCTATCTGCCGTCATTCTGTATGTTATTCTTGAATTCCTCGGAATGGGAATCTATATTCAGTTCAGGTCCACAGCTTCTTCTTTTGTATTGAAATTATCCGTGTTTGTGGATCTCTATTGCCTCCCGTACCAGTCGGCTATAATATCCCTGGTTGGAGGCAATGAGTTCCATATTTTCAAACATAATTCTGTGGTTTTCTCCAATGAATGCGTGTTTCTACACAGCTGACTTATCCATTTGGCCTAGTCTGCAGTTTATGAAACGTTTTGAAAAGAAAGCAATCGACACCTTCAAATTGAAACCGACCATGTGGCTACGTTATGTGGGTGACACCTTCGTCATCTGGAAACATAGAAGGCGCTCTAAACCTTCTCCTAGACCGCTGGAACGCTCACTACCCCAGTTTCAAGTTCACCAGACTGAACAGGATAACGAATAGCATTTTTAGATGTACTCAGCGAACGATGTGGTGCTGGACTAAGCGACAAAGTGTACCAAAAACCCACCCATCAAACCATTATCCTCAAAAGAGAGGAGTCATCTCTACTTTGAGTGAACAGGCTAGAAAAATATGTGAACCAGAGCATCTAGAGGAGGAACTGAAACATCTTCAAGTGATCTTGAGATCGAATAGATACAGTGTACCCGACATCAACAAGGCCATGAAAATGAAGAGTTCTACGGTTCAAAACAGAGAGGAGGCTCAGATGGTTGCACGTGCGTATCTACCATATATCCCAACGTCACAAACAGAATTGCTAAATTCTTGAGGAAACATAACATTAAAAGGTTTTCAAAACCACCACTAAAGTTTCAGGGCGGCTATCAACACGAGAGATTAAATATCGGCAGCAAGGGCTGCTGAAGGAGCATGAAAGAAACTGAAGGGTAGGGCAAACTGACACGTCGGCTGCGTCGATTTCTGAACGGAGAAAGATAAAATGTGTAAAAGAAAGAAGCATTTTTGGAACTTTCTGATAGAAAAACCAATGTAATGATATCACTCGCCGCAGAGAAGGCTCTATCAATGTTTTTCCGCATAGAAAGAAAGGTCTCGTGACTCGCTCGAAGGGTATTACAATTCTCTTTACAACGACTTTGGATTGCCAACTGCGGAGTTACTGGTGCATGAATTGGAGAAGAAGAAAAATAATAATTCGTAACTTTCCAACCAAAAGAGGACTGTTACGACTCCGATTACACAAAGTTAGTAATATGTAAGAGGAAAAAATTGTTAACGGAAATGAATTGTATTCAATCATTCGATTAAGATTTTCTTCTTGATCGACTATGTACATGAGAATCCACATCGTTTTACATCAGTAATAGATATTATTGTGTTATCTTGAGAGCTGTCGTTAATAATATCGAAAAATCGCCACATTTCATTCCGTTCAAACTTTCAGAAATTGTTCGCGCCAGATTTTCAGAAAATAATAAATAATAGTTCAAAAAACTCAGAAAACATGCTTTTATAGCAACACAATTTGAAAAATAATAAATAATTCGAAACTAATTTGTGATTGTGTTCAACATCGATAATAAATCCTATGACTTGATCTAACTGATGACTTCTAATACGTTCAAAATCAGGATAAATCTGTTTACAGAAAAAAAAATAATTTTGTTGTAAAAAATCGTGGGGCGCTATATATTCATTGTTATGAATACTTAATTAGGAGCTATATGCCAGATTGGCACCCCACGCTTTTTTACAGAAAAATCAATTTTTCTGTTGATAGATCCATTCTGATTTCAGACTCAAAAGTCATTAGCTATATTAAGCCATATTATCGATATTGAACACAATCCGAAATTAGTTTTTGAATTTTTTTTATTTTTTAGCTTGTATTACTATTAAAAGGTGTTTTTTTTTTAAATTTTCAAACTTTTTTTCCACTTTTTATTTTGGCTTTTTATTTCAAACCCATTTGTTCCAATATAAAATATATACGCATACACAGACAGTGTGGTTGTCTCACTTGCTCTCACATAGAGACTGTGTTAGGAAATCATTTAATCCCGACGATCCTGATCACGATAATGAGTTAATAAGTGTACAAAGTTTGAAATACATCTGTCCGTTTAAAGTTAGTCAAAATCGAGTCCAGAAGAGTTCGTTAGAAATATACAAGTGAAACAAATATAAGCATTTTGAAAACAGAAGCAATCCTCATTTATGCCAGGCCTTAATTGTCATGAGGCAGAAAGGGTGTTCAATGCAAGATTTCCTGATAATCCGATCTGGCGAAAATATCCTGGCCAATTGTTTGAAAGTTTCAAAGAGCTGGAAATGTTACCAGAGCTATATAGAGAGCTAGAAGAAAATATATCTAGGAATAGAAACATAGGTAGATTGGCAGGCGCAAGACAGAAACACCGGAACTTGTGCTGAAGCATTACTTTATAAACATTGCAAACAGGCTAACTCCACTATCCATGAAAATTCAGATTTTTATGTCACAGCTATTTTTATATTGGATCTATGAAGCGACAAACCATATAACTCTGTTAGAAATCACGGCACGTTTAACATCTATCTCTGGGACATAACATTATTCATACAGAAAATCATCTAACTCCAGCTTCATACCCCATTATTTGTCTATAGGGTCAACAGGTTATAACACATGGAAGAGTGTGGTCTGCAGATTTTTAGAAAAAGACTAATTGATATATATGTAAACTGGTTGTGAGTGATTATATGATAATAAGGTAAGTATAATATAATTATAAAGAAAATGGTGCGTGTTGAACTGGAAAAAGTCCATGAAGAATCCAAAAGATAACCCAAAAAAATCTAATTTTACTACTTCGGGAAATCTTGATGACAATCGTTTTTTTCTGAAGAAAACAAAGCACTAGATGAGTTTTTGGTAATCTTTCCCACTATGGACTCTCATTACTGCCGAGAATCGTCTCAAAAAAAAGTACATTCTGCCTGAATGCTCATCGTATCACAATTTCTATAAAAGTAACTTTTGTGAAGACTATAATGTGAAGTCATTATCTTTGTCTACATTTAATAATATTATGGATAGAGAAAATATATCTTTATTTTATTCAAAGATGAATCAATATTAGATCTGTATTTCACACAAATTAAGGCAATATCCTGATGATGAGCATTATATTCATATCCAAAGGAAAGAAGAAGAAAAAAAGAAAGGGAAAAAGACAAAGAAAGCGAATTTTTCATACATGATGGATCAGCAAGCAATTCTACTAGCTCCAAGATAAAATGTTTCCAGTTCTCTAAACTTTGCATCCATAATCTTTGCATATTGAATTTAGGAACCAAAGAAGGGATCTGCTCTTCATGGAATGAAGCAGAAAGAGGGTTTAACGCCGAAGAATTTGCTGTAAAATTTTTAATGAATGGTTATACCAAAACAGGAAGACGTAGAAATGAAGAAAAAAGTATACTCTACAGTGATGCTTGTACATAACAAAACCCCAATGCGGTAATGAGCAATGCATTATTAAACTTGGCCATGTTGAACTAAGTGACGATCGAACAAAAATTCTCAGAAGTGGGACACACTCAAATGGAGGCTACCATGCATGCCATCACTGAGAGAGGCTTGAAAGATAAAATAATAAACGTTTCTGCTGAGTACATCGACGTATATAGATAAGCACGAAAGAATCCTGAACCTTATACTGTGCATTATTCAACCCATGAAGCATTCAAGAAATTTGATAACATACAGTTTGTCAAATTCATACGCCCTGGATTGAAAAGAGAAGATCCAAAGGTTTGTTCCAAACTTATCTTCTATACTTCGCATTCCAAAAACTGGTTTCAAGTAACCAATTTGCGAGCCCTCCAGTATAATTCCAAAGGTGACATTTTTTATAAATTAGAATTTGAAGACGATTGGACCAAAAAAATTATAAACAAAAGAAATTTGACAACCTACAACTGTTGAAATTAAGTATTTCTAAAGATTTTCATGATTTCTATGATGCTATTCCGTTCGGAAATTTGATTAGGGATACATCATTGAAAAGTGTGCATTTTGATACCATAACACATATATTTTTTATCGTTGTTATTATTTCAATCTAGTTCAGCTCCAGTAAAAGATATCTCAATTGCGTATGAAAAAACGTGTAACTCCAATTTATAGCTGTTAAACCATGATTGGAAATAAAATGAATTATTTTTATTGCCAAAATAGTGTTTCATTTCCATCGGTACAGAATAAGTATAAACAAATTATTGACATCTAAATTTGAACAAATCGGGGTAGTTTTATTGTCCTCCTGAAAATTTGTAAACCTGCTAACTTCAGTTAGCAGGTTTACAAATTAAGCTTTCGAAATGTTTTCACTTATGCTAATAATAAAAAATGGATCTGATCACCAAAATTATCTGAACGTCCGAACGTTTGAGCACCACGACAAACATCAAAAGAAGAGTGAGCTAAAAATAAATCTCTGAGGTAGAAAAAGTTCGAATAAAGGAAATGTGGCGACTAGTGACAATGTTTTTAACCAGATTGAAATTCGAAATTGTTTTAGTCAATCGAATATGCGGTATGATAGTGAATATTTGATCAGTTGCAATTGTAGATTATGAATGTAATAATTATATAAAGTATGCAGTAACTACAACACAGCAGTGTACCGCAGATTTCTCATGAAAAAAATATGTGAAATGTTTTTTTACCGTGAAATAACCTTATTATACCCTTCATTTTCATAAATGGAGCCCATAATTTATTTATTACTCTTAGTTTCGCACTTTCATAAATGGAAATAATTCAAAAACATCGGTTGATATTTGTGGCTCATGAGAATATTTGATGATTAATTAATAAACTAAATGGAATTGGGAAAATTAAACATATCGGATTTTGAATGGCTTCGTATTCTTTTTTGGCTACGAAATTAATTATAGAATTTGTGAATGAGAAAGAGGGGTTGCATTTTGCATCAAGAAAGAAGAAACCGTTATCACTGAGAATGAGTTCTATGCAGTCATGGGTAAACTTTATAGAATTTATCATGAACGGTAATGACAAATGCAGCATATAACATTCATAGAAGGAATGATTTATTGAGCAGAAATATTGATTATGAAATCCCTGAAATAAACAATATAATTGAAATTTAAAAGAATAGCTATTGCCATTTTTAGCTATTCTTTTAAATTTCAATTATATTGTTTATTTCAGGGATTTCAAATCATTTTACAATTTTTAGACAATGGAAGTCCGAACTGCTGAAATTTTGCTTTTATTTTCTCCTGAATTCATCATTCACAATTTGGATTGTGCTATACTTTGAAAACTATTTCAACAACACTTTTTTCATGTACCAATTGAGAAAGTAAATAAAGCAAAATCTGGATAGCAGATGTAATTGAAGCTTGCGAAATTGTTAGATATTTAATGAAAAAAATATACATATTTATCAAAAGTCAAAATTTCAACCCGACTTAACCTTATCAACTGAGCTGAAACTCAATCTCATTTGATAGCCAATTGGCAGCTTCTAGGGGGAGTCTTCTCAAAAAAATTCCAACATTGATTGTTTGTGACCACCCTAATGGTCATCTCACGTGAAGGTGACATGAACTGGCCAACGAGATCGTGCGATTTGACCCCGTCAGAATTTTTCTTGTGGGGTTTTCTTGAGTGGCAGGTGTGTGTTAGTAAGCCACAAAGAACAGCGGTTCTCAAAGCCAACATAACTCATGCGATCGGTCAAATCCAGCCTGATTTATGTGCTAGAGTCATGGAGAATTGTACGTTTCGAATAAGCTTCACCTAGAGAAACCGTGGCAGACATTTGAACTATGTTATATTCCACACATGATGTCATCAAAAGGTCTTTTAAACGAATATAAATTTTTCATGATATCTCACACATACTTTGTTTTATGCAAATTTGAAGATAGGAAGCGCTTGATGGAAAACTCTTTATGAAGATGAAAGTAGAAAGCCAAAACCTTTTCCATATTACTCCGTTGTATCTCAAATACTTCCATTCTCTTAATATCTCATATATTTGTCTCTCATTAGAAAATGAAGCAATATATCTGGGAATAATTCAGTATCGTTTCTTGCACATATCGGAAACAGTTCCAAAAATAACCATACAAGAGTTGTGAATTACTGCAATGCTTATTTTGGAAGTTCTAAGCTTCGGGGAGTAAACCCATACTATTCCATTCTACGATGGTGTAACATTTCGCTATTTGGCAAGGAAACAAGTCTGGGCGACAGAGCATTAACCCGCTTTTTCATAAAGTTGTCGAATGGCCAAATTCCCCCGACCGACTTATGTATACCAACAGCCAAAAAACAAGCGAGACTGACGAATGCGACTCGATATACACATCCTACTTGGAATGGATCGTAAAACTGTAAGAGAGCACAAATTTCATTTTATGCAATCTCTAATGTGGGGTACGAATGTTTTGTTATTTTCTTTCCGCCTCATCTCTTGCGTCTTAGCTGGGGTGGTATCTAGATCGATCGGGCGGGTCGAGAAATATAACATAATTTGAGGCCTTCCAGTTGAAGACATAAAAGTTAATTGAATCAGATGACTCATATTTGATTTCCAGATGATTATATGAGAGATAATTCAGGATGACTGATTCGTGAAGTTACTAAATAATTCGATTATTTGCTTGATTTATTGTAAAATTTTGAAAATTTACAAGCAAGGAATGAACGGGTTCTTTAGTCATTTGCTTGATTTCAGTTGAATTTTCAATTCATCAGCAAACTCAGTATTCCTATTGAAAATGTTTATCGTGATATTAATACGGAATGTATTTGTTAGGTTACATGATAGTTTTTATGATATTATTGAAACTATTTCAATCTTTGAGGTCACCTAAGTATTTCAATACTTCTGTGCAAAACAATTGATGATATTGAATGAAAAATTAGGAATATTTGGCAATAAAGTGGCCAGTATACTGATAGAATTGCAGCCGTTGATTTACAGTACAGAAATAGATCTAGCTTTGCAACTCCTACATCATTAAATGTTATATCGTGTGAACTGAAATTTCAATTTCATAGTATGCAACTTTCCAAAGTAATTTAACAACGAATGCTATACCATGTTGATGATTATCAAAATCATAGAGAGTTTTAAATGAAAATTGTTTCTCGATAATTGCAATTTCGAAAAATTATTTCGACTCCACAATGAACGTCAATTTTTCTATCAGCCTACTTTTGTTTGGCTTGGAAATGTACAATACAAGTGAGTCCTGAATTAATTATTTTGTATTCAGATGGGATAGGAGAAATGACAAAAAATCACGAAGTCACTTCAAATTCATTGTTGGTTGCAGCAATTAGTGCGACAATGGAAGTCTGTTGAAAACAACAACTTCAATACCCATCATTATTCACAACTCAATGATTTGGATAGAAGGGGGTTTCATTTACTCCATAGCATAGTGATCTTAAAGTTTGAAAATTAGGTCAGAATTATTTCCATTTGTTTTCTGTGACATTTTGTCATACTTGATACAGCAAATGTTGAAAATGGAAAATGTTTTCGATTTCAACACTTTTTTATAATTTCATCGAATCTATAACTGAAGTGGTGACACCACTGAATTCCTCTCCATATGAAATTTGTTTTATCGATAGATTCAATTAAAATATGACTTCACAATTGATTTTTTTTCGAAAAGTGACTGAATATCAGTCCTACTTGTCGTTCTTTCAAAAAAATTGTTCAATTTTCATTTATATACACCTCCATCAAATCTCAACTTCATAACGATAATAATAATAATAATAATGTTTATTCATACCATTACATTATATATCTAATTCTACTAATCAGATAATGAATAAAACAGAAAAAACCACGAGGAAATGAATCCGCGCGTGGCATGAAATCTTTGTACAAACACTAAACGTGAACAATCATCTTAAAACGAATGTTGTCCAGATCTGTTCAAATATAAAAGTATGCAAATCTAAACGATCAAATAATAAACCAAAGGATTCTTTGTTCAAACATACGATACTTCAAATGTTTCTATTTCATTTTTCAGACGTCTCAAATTTTTTATCTACCAATTATAACCCTATGAATACAAGACCGACATGCAATGTCTTGTCCAGAGACTAGTTTTCTTCGCCTATTACCATGAAAAATAAATACATCTCTGATGTGAAGTTCTCCTCATTCCATTCGAATAAATCAATGAATATTGAGATTTGTTGAGAATTTTGTCAAATTCAATTCTTTAGAATTGGCCGATTCTTGTTGAAAATTCATAACCAATTCAAGTTAGTATGAAACGTTCTCGTACGAACTTAGTATTAAAACGCTCGATGAAGCTATTGTGAAGTGGTTGTATAAACTACCCAATGAAAATTTCACAATAAAGTGATCTGAATTCATTCTTCAGATGAATTACTGTTGTTTATGAAACTCTCGAAAACTTTGTCAACAAGTGTTGAATTTGCGAAAAAGGAATTATCTGACTGTTGATGTGAACCAAACCAAAATATTATGAAATCAACTGCAGCTAAATTCTTGGTCGAAATACAATTCGAAAATTTGATACAGGTAGTAGGTATATTGGGAATAAAAAGCAAACTTGTTCGATCAAATAGTTATATCAACATCTTTTGACGAAACAAATTTAAGTCGTTTTCTAATATGATTGAACTCGCACCAGAAATTCAGAATAGCACACAAATGAAGTGTAGCTGATATATTCAGCAAGTTTTCAATCAAAAACTGATTGCAAAGTCAAATTTCAGTTGAAATCAATAATGGAAAAATCCCCTCTGGTGCAGACCTAGTATCATTACTGTATATATTTTTTATCATTCCTCCCTCCATTATGGAGACTTTCATAATATGAGTGGAGTGAGGAATTCTTCAGGTAGGTGTTTATCCCAATGAACTCAAAATGAATTTTTACGAGTGAATCAGATAATTTTATCAAAAATATGAATTTTGAACATAGCATGGATATGTGAATTTGAGGTATGGCTATGAAACAGCTGGATAATGCTGAATATTGACATACTACTCTGTTCAAGAAATAAAAAAAAATTTTCTTTCTTCTCAAAATGTATTTATTGATCAATTTTTTTTTGTCCCCTGTAAAGTAGTCTACCTGAGATGTAATATAATTGTGCCAGCATTTCTTCCAATCTTGCAGTTCTAATATGCACTTTTTTGGTATATCTTTGAGCTCTCTAAGCGAATCTGTTTTTATTTCTTCAATCGTCGCAAAATGCCATCTTTTCATGTGTCTCTTCAATCTTGGGAGCAGTAAAAAGTCTCAGGGACCAGATTATGGTTGATACGGTAGCTGAGGGATAGTTATGATGTTGTTTTTCTTAAAAAAATTACGAACAAGCAATAAGGAGTGAGCAGGTGCCTTATCATGAATTGTTTTTTCGCAATACCGGATGTTTTCTTCGTATTTGTTTTCTGAAGGGGCGCATAACTTCAATATACTTCTGATAAACCATATAACTATGTGGCAAGAACTTCTGATACACTAGGCCCAAATGATCAAAGAAAACAGAAAGAAAACCCTCGACATCTTATCGAACTTGTCGTGTTTTTTATCTTTCCTCTTCTGAGTTCTCCTGGGCTGGTTTTGATGTCATAACCATATATCCATGATTGGTCACCAGTTATGATCTTCTGAGGCGAATCTGGATCGTCGTTGACGTCATTCAACAATTTCTGAGCGATGCTCATTCGACAGTTTTTTGGTCAAAATTCAGCTAATTTTGAACAAATTCTGCTGCCACACGCTTCGTGCCCAAAATTCAAAAAACATAAGCATGAGCCAACCAATATGACAACATTCTCAGCAACTTCTCTAATAGTAATTCGATGATTCTCCATAACAATTTTCTCCACTATCTCAATATCTTCATTGGTTGCATGAAAGCTATTCTCTGGGTTTCCTGGCAGTGGTCTGCAGGTTTTTATGCCTGACGTTTCGTCTACTGCTGCGGTAGACATTTCCAAAGGCACTGTGGTAATGGTCGCAATACCCGAGTTGGTGCTCGGGTTTTTGTTCCTGTTGTATCCACCGCATTAACGACTAATTCAGTACTGGTCGCTCTATTCATATCGTTCCTCATCGTAATACCCGTTCGTGTACGTGTCTCAGGTACAGAAAGCTAGCTTTTACTGATATTCATTGTCTCTTCTTTCGCATTGAAATTATCCCTATGTTTTTGAATCTCTATATATTCTTGGTTAGTAATTTTGGGTACTCTCGAATATAACTGTGTCTTCGAAAGAGATAATGTGGGTACTTTCTTCGTTGAGAGCATGTGAGACGGGTCCCTATAATCCGTTTCGTGGTTTCAATGTACATGCTACAA
>WOGR01003003.1:0-16475 GCA_015342045.1 Leptinotarsa lineolata
AAATTTTTTTCGCAAATTTCTTTTTCGCAGTGTATGACCCAAATGCATCGTAAGGAAGGGATTATTTTAACGGAACGGTTAGATTGGGTCACTATGATCACATCTCACTCACTATATACATAGTCTAAGCAGTCGGTTGCAAAAGGTGAATTTTTTTTTTTTGGAAATTTTGTTTTTCGCAGTGTATCACCCAAATGCCTCGTAAGCAACGAATTATTTTCAGGGAACGGTTAGATTGGGTCACTATGATCTCATTTCACTATATATCGTCTAAGCAGTCGGTTGCAAAAGGTATCATTTTTTTTTGGAAAATTCATTTTTCGCAGTGTATCACCTAAATGCGTCGTAAGCAAAGGATTATTTTTACGGAACGGTTAGATTGGGTCACTATGATCACATCTCACTATAAATAGTCTAAGCAGTCGGTTGCAAAAGGTAAAATTTTTTTTGAAAATTTCTTTTTCGCAGTGTATCACACAAATGCAAAAGTTATCAAACATTTTATTAAATTTTTTGTTTGCATTGGGTCACTATGATCACATCCCACTATATATCGTCTGAGCAGTCGATTGCAAAAAAGATAAAAAAAATTTTTTGATATCTTTTTCGCAGTGTATAACCCAAATGCGTCGTAAGCAAGGGATTATTTTCAGGAAACGGTTAGATTGGGTTACTATGATCACATTCCACTATATATCGTCTAAGCAGTCGATCGCTAAAATAACCAAAAAAAAATCTTTTGAAAATTTATTTTTCGCAGTGTATCACCCAAATGCGTCGTAAGCAAGGGATTTTTTTCAGGAAACGGTTAGATTGGGTTACTATGATCACATTCCACTATATATCGTCTAAGCAGTCGATCGCTAAAATAACCAAAGAAAAATCTTTTGAAAATTTATTTTTCGCAGTGTATCACCCAAATGCGTCGTAAGCAAGAAATTAATTTTAGGGAACAGTTAGATTGGGTCACTATGATCACATCCCACTATATATTGTCTAAGCAGTAGATCGCAAAAGGTATCATAAAAATTTCTTCTGAAAATTTATTTTTTGCAGTGTATCACCCAAATGTGTTGTAAGCAAGAAATTATTTTTAGGGAACAGTTATATTGGGTCACTATGATCACATCCCATTATATATGATCTAAGCAGTCGATCGTATAAATGATCAAAAGTTTTTTTGAAAATTTCTTTTTCGCAGTGCATGACCCAGGAGAATAATTTAGCAAGGAATTTTGAAAATAAATATTTCACGAAAAAAGTTCTCACACAATTTCATGCACAATGAAGCAATTTTATATTTCAATTCCTGTATAAATCGATTTTCTGCAACAAATATCGATTATGACCATTTATATACTCCTATACAACAATATTCATTCCGCTAATAGTGGTAATACACCCCACCCCACTGGTGGCTTGGCAGAGTTCGGAAAATTTAGCAGCTGGGTCTGGCAGCCAACTTCACATTCGCAACTTTAACTAACCTGAAACTCATTCCTTAGTTTCTCTCTTTCATCTTCTTTGGTGTGATTGAGTTTTTCAATTTTTTTGTATTCTTTTTCTAGTTCATATTGCTTGAATTGCTCTTTCCTTTTTTTATCAGCCTCTGCCAAATCTGCGGTTGTTTTTGCAATGAGTTTTTTCAAATCTTCCACTTCGAATGTGTGCGGATTGGAGTGATCTATATGATGATGTACCGGATCCTCATCGATAAAATTACTAGGATCTTCCAGTTTCCTCTTTTGAGCTGTCAATTCCTTCAATCTTTCCAGTTCCACACGTTTTATTTCATCAAGTCGGGTCCTAACATGGTGAGAAACAAGCTCCAACTCGTCTGCTATTTTACCAGATTTTATGTCACTTTCTTCAGCCTTCTCAAGTTTTTGCCTGAATTCTGGGTCAGATTCTAAGGCATTAACTATTTCCTTGAGGTACCTATGATATTCCATATAGTCCTCTATGCCATTTATTTCAGAATCCTGCTCATTGGCCTCTTTCTTTGTTTGTGAGACAGGTGGAGCATAGCATGTTTGGGCTATTAACAAAATTACTGAAAATATTTGGGTCCTCATTTCAAGCAGCCTCTGAAAGTTGATAAAAAAACCTAGAAAACAATCATATCAAGTAGTTACTTATTTTGGCCATAAATTATACAATATAATGATAATAGTGACACTCTTGTAAACATTCAATTTTTTTACAACCCATATAGATAAATATTAAGATGATTAGAAAATATTTAAATGCGGTAAAGTTGTGATATTTACCTAACGAATTATTGGTAGATATATTCTTTTTCTATGTAGTGGTCCACATTTTAATAATAACACTACATATGTTCAGAAAAGTGTATCCCAATGCACTATATCCACATCAGCACCAAATCCATTTGCCAGGTCTGATCTGCCACTGTCAGTTGTCGGTTGTTGTCATCTAGTCAACGACATAGGTCTATTCTGTGACAGGCATATTCAAAAATGTAAAGGATAATCCACATATTAAAACCCAGAGACCCTAATTATTACATTACTATAACATCAAAAACAATCGACTAGAAGTCAACGTACACACCACTGATGATGTCTGTTGCAGTAGCAGACGATGGTTTGGTATTTTAGGTTCCATTTGAACACTGTCTAATAATCTGGATTTTGTTCTTTTTAATCTTTAATTAGCGAATAGCACCGACTGCTGAGGCCATAAACTGAAAAATAGTTTTAAGGCAGAAGAAAAGTGGCAATAACCTTCAATTGGTTTTTACCGCCAAAAAATGAAAAGAGTTTTTAATTAAACTTATTGAAATATATAGACTTTAAGAATGGACGTTTCCAAAATTACCCCAATAGAGTGGGCTGAAAATGAAGAACGTTATCTGCATCTTCTGGAAGATCAAACTTTTCGTGATAGATTACCTTTGATGAATGTGAACGAGTGGGATTATGTAAATAATTCCACCCTAGTCAGATTCAGAGGTATGATTCAAGACATGCATAGTCCAGAATACTACCTCGAAAAAGTGGAAGTGGTGAGTGAAAGCACCAAGGAGAGTACTCTCAGAACAAGCCGATACTGCGATGTAGTTGCTGGTGAAAAAGAGTACATAAATTTCAACAGCGATAACAATATAACTGCTGAGCGGCAGACTTATGTTGTCATCTCAGTGCCAGGGACTAATGAATGGGCCTTCATTGAAGATGAGAAGCATTTCAAAGTTAATCTAGGCCAACCATCATCGGGAAATATATCAAAAAAGCGAAATCACCAGGATTCCATGGAAGACGAAGATGCTAAAGACTCCGGAAATTCAACTCATGTTGAGAATAACAAAAAAGTTTGCAATGAAAACTCAGCTAGAAGTTGTAATGAATCAGTGAAAGCATCTAAAGGTATTTCCTTAGCTTTTCCCCTACCAGATGAATCTTTCAAGATTTGCCATTTGAAAGTATACAACGAGCAAGAGGAGTTGAAGTTGAATAATGTATATGAATTCATAGGATTTCTCAGTGTAGATGCATTAACAGATCCTATTTCAGAAAATGATGACAATTCTATGGAATTCGAAACTTTGCATCCTCCAAATTCTTTAGTTCCAAGGATACATTGTGTCAGTTTCAGAAAGTTGAAACACCATAATCCCCTGCTAACTTATGAAAGTTCTATGGAGGATGGAGGTAAGCTTGATGCTATTCGAAAGGAACTCATGTTGTTACTGAAGCCCTTACTGTTAGGTGATGAGCTTGCCGCCGAGTACTTGCTTTTGCATCTGATATCCGAAATCTATCTGCGAAGGAACTTTTTGCCGCTAGGAAAATTTTCTTTGAATTTCTCTAACATTCCGAAACTTGATAGCTTGGATTATGTTGGAGAGTTTTACAAGATCATTTCAAAAATAGTTCATAAGAGTTACTATTTGCCTATGACTCTTGAGAATTTAAATAATCTTTCATTTATTCCCAAAAAAGATTATGAGAGTAATTGTTTGGTATCTGGGGTGCTCCAGTTGAGTGACAATACTCATGTTGTTTTGGATGAAACTAAGCTCAGTTCCGGAAAACTTGATGCAGCAGGGGTGAATAACGTTAAAGCTATATCTTCAGCAATCAAGAATCAAAAGGTGGCTTACGATTTCAATTACTATTCTATTGAGTATGAGTGTGATATACCATTTCTTATACTGTCTGAAGGGAAGTCCATGCTATACTCCGATGTTCATATTCCAATTAGACCTGATTCAACGTGCATCAATACTTTTAGAGAGATTTTAGAAGCAGCTGATCATTTCCTAAGACCGAGTCTCCTGGAAGACATCAGAAAGTATTTAACTTCAGCAAGACTTATCCAATATGAGATTTCTGAAAACGTGGAAGAGTTAGTGCAAAATGAGTTTGTTAAAATGAGACAACAAGGAGCAGTTTCCCCAGATGATTTACACGAGTTGCTTGTTACCGCAAGGTTACTGTCAATATCACAAGGAAAAACAAGTTTAGATGAAAACTGTTGGCGGAAAGCTTGCGACCTTCAACAAGAACGAAAAAGCAGACTAACAAAATGATTTCTCTTTTTTTAAATTTTATGCTACTTTTCCATCACTTTATTTTTATTTATTCACTGTTAGTATTAGATTCTACTGGACCTGGTATTTGTGGTTTACCTTTTACAAATCGGGTAAACATGTAAATTTGTGATAAATTCTGATTTGTTAATAGGTTCGAAATATCTATCATATATAAATAAATTTTATGCTACTTTTCCATCACTTTATTTTTATTTATTCACTGTTAATATTAGATTCTACTGGACCTGGTATTTGTGGTTTACCTTTTACAAATCAGGTAAACATGTAAATTTGTGATAAATTCTGATTTGTTAATAGGTTCGAAATATCTATCATATATAAATCTATAAAAATTAATAGATTTTAGTTTGTTATATTTGTCATTTATCTGAAAACTAAATAGTTTCAGAAACATAATAATATACTGTTAAAAGATGTCAATATAATTCATAAGGACTCTTTAGTCAGGACTGTTTTGAATTTACCATAAAAATGAGAAAATAAAATGAAAACTGCAATAAATATATTTACCAGTTGAAAAAAATTGTCAATGTGTAGATCCAAGGAAATATTCTCTCATCAGTTTTAAATGTTGATAGGGGTGATATGCAAGCATATAAAATATATATTTGTGGACAACGAAATCTTGAAATTTCTCTGTAGAAATTTATTATGATGACAACCATACAAAATATCAGTTTTTGATCAACATGTTCAGAAAGAGAGAACTTTTTTGTTTACCCCCATAAGCTACTGCACAAATTCATAGTATTTTTCACAAAGAAAAATGTTCTGTTCATTAGTAACGTCATATTGTAAGAAAATGAATATTTCGAAATGAAATTTCAAAATATTCATCTCACCCAACTACCTACATTGTAGGTTCTGGTAAATGCCTGCCGGAAAACAACTACTTCCCCGGCTAATACCACGCTGGATATTGAATTATATCTCACAGACATTTATGCAAGATACCTCACACAGGTTAGTCTCCCAGATGTTTCTCGTTTAACCAGCAGCAGGATCAAGCTGAAATCATTCAAGCAGATCGCCTAATTTTGCCCACAAAAAAGAACTAAGAAATTGTACAGATACTTTCATCTTAACATTTGATGTAACTTGGCAGTTTTTTCTATGATTGTGAAAGGTAATAATATTCAGAAAAAGGTCAATAACAAACTTAGTTTCCTTCATAAAACATGACTTTTCTTCCACACAAGATATGTATTTCAAAATAACTAGGTATATTGATTTGATAAATTCATAAAACGAATGAATGGTGAGTATAAACTAATAAGAATACTCTGACACTAGCCATAATGATTATAAAATTTTTACAATAAATTTCGTTTCAAACGTATTTCGCTTCATCAATTACTGGTAACCGGTGAAGCGAAAAAAGTTTTAAATAAAAATGGGAAAATTCTAAAATTTTTGTCATGAATAAGAAATGTGTATTATTTCAAATATTTCTTGAAAAATCATTGAAAATTGAATTAAATTGTACTTTGAATAGAACTATCCCTTGCATCACATCAAATGTGACTTCATAATATACTGAATCTACAGAACAAATTAAATCAAACTTAAAACAATTTCAGCGTTTCGACTTACAAAGAGCTTTTAAGTGTTGACGGCCTCCTTCATACTGTTAATATTTACGATCGTTTTCTGGTGGGAACTACTGAAATTGAAACATTACATTTTTAGACAATGCCAAACATCCAACAAGAAACATTGTCAAACACTTTCGAACAAATTATAGTATTTTGTTGATATAAAACTATTGTGAAGTAATTTTCCAGGCTCAACTTTTACCTATTCTAGTTTTGTATATTATTGCTCTATTAAAGATTATCTTCACTTGCAGTGACACCGAAGTATTCAAACTGATAAAGAGATATTCTTCACTTCAACCAAGGCCTGTGTTACAGTTATTTTCATCTAATATTCATCAGCTTGATAGTAACAAGTAGGGAGACATCAAAATGTTTTCATTCTCATGACAATTTAGACTTCGTTATTAATTCAATTGAAATTAGAATGATACTGTTGGATCTTTCTTGAAGGTTTGTTTTCATTTCTAAGGTGAATTCATGTACCAGGCGCTCGAGTCTTAAAAATTAGCACTTTCTATCTACTACTAAAAACTTACTTTTCAATGAATTTTGCTATTGGACATCAGTAATTCATGTGCTAACGACTTATTATTCACAAGTTACGATGTAAGATTGGTGTATGAACCCACCTTTAAATGTTTTTGTTGCAATCAATATATAGAAATACTGAAAATTCAAATAATTCATGTTATTAGAGCTGCACTTTACCCATTACTTTCAATGCAACTGCAACATTTCAGATGAACTCTGTCATGATTCTATTTTGTTCACTGCAAAGCCCTAGTTTAGATCATAGCTCCATTTGTTAGAATATGCTGAATGATAAAACTGATTAAGTGGTTGGAGTACTCAAATGATGGAATCATAATGAGTAAATAAATCAACTATAATGCAATAACTTTATATTGTATCCATAAAATTTACATTAATGAATGAAATCAGGCCGTCTTGCACCACACCACCTGTAAATAAAAATTGACATTGAAATTAAAAAAGAAAAAAAATTGAAAAGCATAATTCACCTCAGTAAAACATTATCGCAATCTCCTGGCTTCGCGCTCAGATTCAAGCAGGGTGAGGATATCACCTTCTCTCACTGGCCCTTTCACATTCCTGATGATTTGACGATTCTGCTCACCGATAAATTCTACTTTGACTTGGGTACACTGGCCCTGGGACCCAGTTCTCCCCAGAACTTTCATTACTCTTGCAAGTACAACGGGTTTATCCATATTTTTATGATTATTGGTACGATTACTCTACAACGCGTGTAAACTCGAAACCGTGATCAAAGGAAAAGAAAGGTTAACTGTTAAGTTGAGCGTGGAGTTATTTGCCTCTGCTTCTTCCTTAGTTTTTATTTTGGATATCTGCCTTCAGAAAATTGTGCCAAATTTCATTAGGCGATTCAACAAGGATCGCCAACTAAAGTAAACGTTAGGTGAACCGATTCCGGATCGTCCGTATAAATTTTTGTATCACTGCTCCCTGAATTACCTGGTAGTTTATTTGGTAGCACGATTTGACTAGATGAACTTGAACTTATTTTTCGTAGAGTTTCCCTTTTTACAGAGAATACCGTATTATATTCATAAACTTTTTGAATCACAAGTTGGTTTGACGTTAAAATATTCTATTTTGGTGAAAAAATACAATACCTTGTCTAGAATAAAAAATCGTTTTGTGTCAAGATAGTTGATCACGGAAAATCACAACTTTGTACAGATCAACATACCATTTCGAAAATGATTTCATTTGAGTTACAAGTATTTTTTCTGAGTTAGCTAAACTGAGAATTTGTTATTATTGTCATTTGTCATCTTGATTGATGTAACCGATTACATCCCTGAGAATAGGTTTTTACTAAAAAGTAGTGACGTTTATTTTTTGTGCCTTCGAGCAGTAGTACTATCACTCCCCGACTACAGTTGATTTTCTGAGCCAGTTCTGAAGTCTTCCTCTCAGGAAGTTTATACTTGTGCTAGAAACTGCAAAACACGTTATTCACCTTGTCAATAATATTTTAATGTCAACACAATTTGGAACCAAGTGGTTTAATTATGATAATAATTAGTGCCTAATCGACATCACAATGGCCTATGGCCTTAAAAACAAATAAATGATCACAACATTGACCAATGCGGTAATATACCAAAATTGATCGAATTGAACAACTCTAGTTAACTGTTACCAAAAATAGCTTAAATATTGAGCACGAAAGTGCTGCATTACCTGAAATGATTCAACTAAACCAAGTTTAGGGTTCCTCTAGTGAGATTATTCAAAGAGAATCATTATGCAATTGCAAAAGGTGTGCATAAATAAAGCTTAATGCGATTCGATTCTGAAGTTCATAAGAATTCAATGTCCTGTCTAATATTTGACATTACAGAATTGTGCCAAATTCTATTGAAGAGTTCAACAAGCATTGTCAACCCTGAAGTTAATAAGAGCACATGTATTTCCTTCTGAGCTCGCTACTTTGAGAATTTTCCATTAGTGTCAGTTGTCATCTTAGTTGGTGTTAGTTCAACTGAATTTCAAATAAAACTGAATAGACAATGAATATGATGAAAGCAGTCAATGAAATTAAAAAAAATACAATCGAAACATTCATCTACATATGACAAGTGACACTATTGACAAATACACAGAGTAACCCATAAAGAAAAAATATATGTTATTTATACGAAATCGCTTAGACAAGAGAATAGAGAGGACTTGTAATGTGACAAGCCATGTTCCGTTCAGGCACCACTGCGGTTTGATCAGAGGTTTAACATTATATTGGAAATAAGCAGCAATAAACAATAAATGAAATCCATTATATGTGAAGTTTTTATTCAAGTCTAATGTATGTTGTTTGTAATATTTTTTTTATTTCTAGATAAATTGCATAATTTATATTAAACTTGTCACAAAATAAAATATAATAAGTATAACAGTAATTAAAACTGAACTCATCAATTCATAATTTGAACTAAATAAACTAAGTTAACTAATTTAGTGATCCAATAATAATTTTTCTGAAGAAAAGTTGGTTTGGTAACAAGATCAATTTTTTTCTTGAAGAAACAATTGTTTCCTTGTCGACGATTGTAACAAACTACGTATCAAAGTTCTTTCCAGTTATAAATGACACAAAAGTTGGCTAAAATAGTCGTGGTGTCACACAAGCTTTAGTCACCAATCTAATGGCGGACGATCGATAATCAGGCAGTTTCTTACGCTTGCTCAGATTGCTAGTTACGCGTCCTGTCTTTTCTCTTGTCTTGGCAAAATCCTAACTCGATATGGTTCACTTGAACGTTTATAGCGATGTTGATTAAATAGGTATCTTCGTGAATAATATAATGAGTAGTTACTCTCAAAAAAAGGTACTTCAAGTACACAGAATATAATTAACTCTATATTAGAAACCTTGTATAACGACACATTCAACTTATTCTAAAACTTTTTCGATTTTCACATAGATTATGGAAGCAAATCGAATGTTTTTCAGTATCATCATAGACAGGCTACTGGATTATAGAAAAAAAGTGTTTTCGTAGAAGAAGGGAACCTTTATCAGCTTTCAGTAATAATCTTAAGGTCAACTAGAACGAAGCCACCTGAAAAATCGTTAAAATTAAGTGCGTCCGTGTAAGAACTTGATATACAATCAACCTCACTATTCAAAAGAGTCTGAAATATATTACCCACTGTAAACCCCAATAAAAATGAACGTCAATAGGTACTTGAAAGATACAAAATTTATTTTCTATATGGTCAAATGACACAAACTTGACCAAACATCGTTAATTTTAACTACATGATGAAATGATTTCCATGTGCTATCTTTCGAGACAGAAAATATCGAAATAACCCCTGTAGTGACATCTAGACATAAGTAGTAGGCTTACTACATTAGAAATGACGGGAACCTGCCGGTAATTCTTGCGGACTTATCCACCGGATTTGAAGAGGACGCTAAGGGTACATATCTGGGAAATGATTTTAAGCCCCCCGATTGGAAGAATTTTCTGGGAGAGATTGAATTGCATCCCCTGATGGAATTTTGTGGCTGAAACGTTTTTGGAGAATACAAAAAAGAATTTAGTTACTCGCGGAGAATTGGTTTGTGAAAATCGAACCGATGTTGACGTCTTTCCATCAATGAATTCGTATCTTCTATGATTTGATGTTTCACCGATGTTCCTGGAAATTTTATCCAGGAAATCACCAAAATGAAAGTTGGAAACGAATGCCAAAAACCTGAGTTTATTTTGACAGGTTTTTCGAAACTCTATGGCACAATTTATTTGGTTTCTAGAAAAAGCAACTTATTTCAAGAACATCATAATATTATGAACTTTCAATTAGAAGAAATAAATTCTTAACCTTGTCAAAACAATCAGAAATTGCAAACTCTTTGACTTCTCACTTTGATGAATGAAATATGATTTTGTCTTATTCATTACTTCTCCTGTCTCCCGAATTTTCATTAGAATTTTAAGAATAAATAGTTATGTTTTTCTAAATGTACCTATTAGTCTATTTCTCTTGGATACGATCACTTCTTATTGAATGCAATAAGAGTACTCACTTGCATACAAATGGATATGCTTTCTGATAAATTCCAAATATCATGAAAACATTGATCCTTGATTGCAAACATTTGCGTACAATTTTACTGTGACTTCCAAAACTCATTTTCTCCGAAATAAAATGATTTGAACACATTTTTTTCATACAATATAATTACTGAAGGATCGGCGATATCATTTTGTCGAAACTCTCATTTTTTCAGTAGGATTATCATCCAGATTGCGAGATCAATTAGACAAAATATATTGTTCCAGATTAAAGTGATTGATTGATGTCATCACCCGAAGACGATTGTAGATACTTACAATCGAAACGTCGTGAAGTAACGTGGTTTGAAATCACTCAACTTTTAATTATATTAATTTATTTTATTTTATTTATTCATTTTTTTCACTCGTATTTTATTTCATTGTGAATTCTTTTCAAGTTTTTTGCTTAATATATTTGCCATTTTTAGCTATTCTTTTAAGTTTCAATTGTATTGTTTATTTCAGGGATTTCAATTCATTTTATAAATTTTTAGACAATGGAAGTCCGAACTGCTGAAATTCACCACGAAACATTGTCATTCACCTTCAAACAATCGTTTACCCATTTTTGAACATTCGAACCATTGTTAATCACTGACCCTGAGCCACATGATGGAGACTCATCTTCCACGTATGCATTCGAAGATTCACATTCCATTTGTGATACCTTGAAGTCTAATCGAAAATCGAAAATCTCTTTCTCTTTCTTCAATAATTTCTGCTCCAATTCTATCTTCTTGCTTTCTGCCTGAATCACCAATTCTTTTCTGATTTTTTCTGAACGGGTGCTACTAGTCTTGGACATGATCAATTTCCTCTCTTGAATGGAACCCTGCCGTGACATTTTCTTCTTGCTGTCTCCGTGTGAGTACTAAGAAGCGGAGTTTTTGTCATTAATGTCACTACTCTGCTCTACGAGAAGAAATGTTGTCTTGTTCCCCTTCACTACTGATAGGAATCGCTTCCTTTTCCCGTTTTTTCACTAATCTCTCGCTCCTTCGATTTTTTGAGATGTCTTAATAGGCTGATTTGGTGAAGGCATATATGGACCAATTGTTATATTTTACCTGAAATATCTAGGTTTAATCCGGTCTCGAAGAACCAATTAATGTTATAAAAAATAAAATAAATGCAAATAAAAATAAAAATTGTATTGAGACTTTCAACTATCGACCACAATAGATAAGACAAGTCAGTGTTACATGAAATTTAGTTGACAAACAAAAATGACAACAAGACGAAACGAAACAATACGAAGTTATTACAATAATGATTAGCTGATATTTTGAATACCTTTGATGTTATATCAAGACAGAAAAGATTCGAAATCCTCAATAGTGTTGAAGCATTCTCTGACTAAGAGCTCTTCAAAAACACCCGGGGATCCTGTGTTTTTTATTTATTGCGGCAGACTATTGACAAAACGACAGCCTGCATTATTGGGAGATTTTTTGTAATATGAGTGTTTGGGTTTGTTCAGTTTGATATTATGTTTTTCCAGTGTTGTAAATAAGCCTAATGATCCGTTTTTGAGCAATAAAGATTCTTGTGATGTCTGAAGCTAGACCCCATACTATAATGTATGAAATTGTGTAATACACAAATGCATAGTAAACCTGTAATAATGAATCTGTGTTCAAAATATTTCTTAGCGTTGCCAGAATGTAAAAACTTTTGTTGATTTTTTTACAGACCATTTGTATTTGTTCCTCCCCTGTTAATTTGCAATCTATTAGAGTTCCTAAGAATTTAGATGAGGTGGAGGTCTTCAAGATGTCATTATTGATTTATTATAATTGATATTTTACCAGAAATATCTAGGTTTAATCCGGTCGTGAAGAACGAAATATTGAAATTTTATATCAGTCAAAAAATATTTTTTGTTCTCTTTGTTTTAGTTACAACAACTGAACATCCAACTGATTATCACGATATACAGGGTAAAACACAGGGTAAACAAATACTGAACACACATCTCTCATGATAATTTATTTAAGGTGCTTTCACTGATAGTTATAGTACAATAATAAAATAAATATAAAATACGGCGATACTGTATAATTTTGCCAAACAGTAACGATTTGCATACAAATTTGGATGTATGTTTTACACATTCTCTATTTCAAAGTTGGTCCTGTACCGGGGTTTGCTTTCACCCTGGAGGTGGATGGTCGAAGTGGAGTGAAAAGATCTTGTTAAAAATGAAAAAACAATATCATCTTCACATATTTATTTACAAAAAACTTGGACAATTTGTGTCTTAGAAGTTATCGCCAAATTATTATTATCGTACGAGAAAGTAAATTTAAGAGGCCTCGTGAAGAAATGTTGTAATTGCGTTGGTGTTGTAAAATTATAACAGAAAAAGATGTAGATATATTTCTGCCATACGTGCGACGGATCGCATTCATTTATTATTGACTGACTTATTAGCCAGACAATGCTTCTATTTACGAAAAAGTGTACATTATGGAAATTTTTTTCATATCAATGAACTTTGGTGAACTTGTTATTTGCGTTTTAATAAAGGTGCAGGTATGGTAATAAATTGTTTTGTGGAATTCAAACTATTTCCTGTGAGATTTCTGTATAACTTATCAGGAATCGATTCGTGAATCACCAATTTATAATGGAAATTATGAAATTTAAATAAATTTCAAACCACTTATATGGATAAATACATAAAGGGTGTAGGTATTGGATCTTAGCTTAGGACCACTTGATGATTTGTTGTAAATCATCCCATAAAAAATTAACATCGGTCGCCGCTGGTTATCAAATTAATTGTGACGTGCTCAACTCGATGTGCGCTCGCTGCCGTTTTAGACGTGGCTTTGCTTCGAGAATAATGCTACCGGCTTCCATGGAACTTCGGCGAAATTTCTACCGCCTTCGATTGTCATATATAAACGCTATCTACCTACGAGCATATCGATATAGTCAAGTTTAGGTTACAGTGCGGTACGGAGCGATCTAATAAGGCGTTAGACATTCGTATATCAGTTGAAGTTTCAGTTAAAGTGTGAAATGAAGATGAATGAAGGAGAGTAAATTACTACTTAATATTATGGAAAATCAAGAAAGAGACACAGAGGAATATCGTAAATTATTGATTAATATTCAGGAGAAACAGGAAAAAGACAGTGAGATGTACCTTCATTTATTTGAAGATTTAAAATCTTCCCAAGTGAGTGAAGGAGAGGTACAGGAATTGATCCAGGAAGAATATGGAAAAGTATTTTAGAAAACAAAGGAGGGATTGAAGAAAGTAGTCGATGAGAAGTTTGAGGAAGTCAAAACGAAAATTGAGGGGAACTTGAAAAAAGCTTGATGGAGTCGATAAAAATGCAAATCGGAAACGACATTTCTCACTTCTGGTAGTAGTTTATCAAAACTCCAACCTTTGATGACGAATCTTCATGGTCAATTTATCGCAGACAGTTTGAGGCCGCCGCGGAAAGTAAGGGGTGGAAATATGCAATATCGTGTATTTTGCGTGCAAAATCCAGTTGATTGACACCCGGATCACCTCTCTCCAATCTTTTCTGCAATTTGGTGACAGGGCCGTAATACTGATAGCTAGGTAAGTGTAATTAGAACGGTAGATTGAATTGACCAACCCACTACCAGCTTTATTTGAATGCAGTTCAGTAGATCTGCATCGGCTCATAACCCCAAATCCAATAAAGAAATCGATATGGAGCTCTGCTTATACAGTCTCCAATTGTCATACAATGTACATACTGAAGCAGAAGCAGCAACTTTCCAGAAGCGGTGTCAAACAGCGTCATTGTCTTTACTTCCACTATCCATTCGCGGTATGATTATTGGACCTTCTAATTGCGTCAAAACAAATCTTGTGATTTCTCTGCTGACTCATCCCCTAGGATTACTATTTGCAAATATTTATCTTTATTCAGTCTCTTTATCAACCTACATATGAGTATTTACCTGAAGTATTAGCTTCAAGTTAAAGGGTTGGGGTTTTACACTTTCGCCAATAATGCAGCTGAAATAGAGCCGACAGATGCCAAATCGGATTCAATATTTATTTTTGATGATGTAATGTGTGAGAAACAGGATGTTATACGATCGGAAAGTATGGGTCGTCATACAAATGTGGATTACTTCTATCTAGCCCAAACATATTCATGAGTCCCGAAACAATTGATTCGAGATACTGCAAATTTCATTGCGCTGTTCAAACAAGATGATATAAATCCCAATCATATTTTTTCCGACCCCGTGTCACCAGATGTGACATACAAGCAATTTCATGATATGTGTGTGAGATGTTGGGAAGATAAATATGGAATTTTTGTAATTGATAAGGATCGAGAAGTGCTAGGATCTTTCATATATCCCTGATGTTCTTAAAACAATTGAATCATTCGAGTGCCAGATAGTGTAGACGACGCTTCATTGTACACATTTTTAGAGTGAATACATCATGGAGAGAAAAATGATGATGAAATATGTTTAAAAAGAGAGTTAATTGAAGCAACGGATGCCGTTCGAAAGAAATTCAATTATATCAAGAGTAGTCGCTTAGGTGATCAATCAGCACTCGAGAGAATCTATGAGCCGATAATAACACCTTTGACAGCAATATCTGCCAATACTGGAGGAGTATCTCAAATAAATTAGATGATGCAGAAAACAAACAGTGCTACACCACACATCGCCAAAACTATAATTAAAAGTGAGATGAATCCAAAATTTAAAAGGGCTTTTTCGAAGGATCATCAAGTCTCTTCATTGACAACTTCAGATTCAGAATCACCTGATGGTGATGAGGTACAAAAGCACATATAAAAGTTACTATCAGGGAATCCCTCATACGATACAGTCTTTGGAGTACACATGATCACTGAAACGGGAAATTCACAGATAAGTCTAGGTAATGTAGAATTTATCGATGAGAAAATTATGGTAAAACTACTACCACTTATCAGGGCACTCCAAAACTATATAAATTGATATTCGTGAAAGGACCATTGGGAAATATCCTATTTTCCGATATGTTCACTTATGGTGATAAACTCAAATTAACAAAAATACACTAAGAGAAAACAGGGTCTACTATCGGATAATTGGAATAAATATTGAGAAATAATCCTACCACTATTATCCAATGAAAACCCACTGCAAAACTCTAGTAGAGAAGGCGCTGGCATGATCAATATACCCACCCAAAAAAATATATCAGAAATAAGCATATATATTATGTTTGTTGATTGATTGATCACCTTCGATTACTTTGGATTTCAAGTCATACCGGACACGATAATGAAATATTGGCCATAATTGAGGAATTACGTGAGGAAGGATTAGTCTATTGACCGCACTATTATAAACATGATATGTGAAATTGACTCAGTCACAGACGATTTAACAATGCATATCACGATTAATAAATTTGGAAGTAGATGAGGTGGTGTTAGTAAACCACTTGTTGGTAGATCTGGTGTTGGATTTATTCTCACACCACATGGTGAACATTCAGAATAAGCGGTTGCAGAATGTTGGTGAACCTGTAGACGGTAAAGACTCTGTCACTGAAGGATATGTTGACGATCACATTAGAGAAGCCAAGGAGTCAACCCTGAAGTCTTTCCAAGAATTCATTGCACCAGCGCTACGTTACGTCAGAAAACACATTGATTCAAAACATAACGAAGT
>WOGR01003004.1:0-16474 GCA_015342045.1 Leptinotarsa lineolata
TGAAAGTTACGCGTCGCACCGTAAATAAAAATCGCTTCAATTTTTTCTTCCAATGGACGAGAATTGACCAGTTTAGAGATTGTTGACGTGGTACCTTTCTACTAGTAAAACCGAAAACTAAATGAGAATATTCTAACTGAACAATGATGTTCATTGTCGTAGTGACATTTTTGTCACTACGACACCAATTTGGTGTGAACAAAAATTGTGGAAGATAAAAATAAAAAATCAAAACATCGGTTATCTGAATTTTTCGCATTAATTTTGGAATTATGTGAAAAAAGTGTGGATACGAAAGTTGAATAGCTTTGTTGTTCAACTTTTTTCCATAGGACTTTGCCCTTGAAAAGTCACCTCCTTCCACTTCCCGACCTCAGATGACCCCTTTATTTTTTTAGTCTTATTTTCTTCCTTCTCCAATGGGTTTCATCCCACAATTTTTTTTTCTAAAATTATCGGCACTGGACTATTAAGCATTTCGTGCTTGTTAATAGTTACATTTCGATAGAATCACTTTTTTGGGTCCTGACACATAATTGTGACATAATGTTTCCTTACCTTAAGTTCCTCGAACTATTTTTCCTCCTCATCTGACCACTATACAGCCATGTTGTGGGAGCGTAGAGCTCCACGAAATTTAGCTTTTACTTGTCTGGAAAGGGCACCATTCCACGATCACCGCCACGACGTATTTCATCAACGAATTCAACTGAAACAAAAGGTGAGACCACATTAATATACATTTCGCATTAATTGGTCGCATTCTGTTTACTCTACGGGGGCTCTTCGATTTGGATGACAAATTTCTTTCCAGGTCTTCAGAAATGCCGTTTCACATAACTTCAGTTCAATTTCACCGGAGTTGCAGTGTACTGAATTATTGTGAGAATACCAATCACGGAAGTAAGAAATAAATGCACGTCTATAAAAGTTATGAGATTGTATAATGCTGACTCAGTTCCCTTTGTTGGGGATGATTCAAGATATTCATTCCTTATAGGATAGCAAGCGAGAGTGGACGTAGGAAATAAGTGAGAGTGTTTGATTTTATAGAGAGATCACCGGTAGATAGTGAAGGGAGAAGGAGGAACGGAACATTGACGACGAGGGTATAGGAGCATAATCACAAGTAAGTACATGAATAATTTTATGACCTTTGTCGAAGTAAGGGTGTTGCGGAATTGATTGAGTTTGATATGTATCGTCAAAGGTTTTCACCTTACCTGCTCTTACTCTTCAGCTTCCAGGTAAAGGGGATGCATCCGCCCAATCAGTAGCTAATAGTGGACTGTAAGGGGTTGATTGCTTTGTAGGTATGAGGGAGCACACGTAAATCGGCACCTTCAATTTCTGGCATTCGTTAGCACCACCAGCCCGCACGTTTTTCATTCGTACTATCAACTGTCACTTCAGTTTTATGTCCGTCCATCGCGGAGAGCAATATTTGGCTAGTCCCCTTGATGATCGGTGAACTTAACATTTCCCCCCACCAAAATATAACGTAGTAAATATTTTTCAAGAGGGAAGTTGTGAAGGTATGAGACATAACTTCACAAGTGGTTTTTGTAAAAGACCTTGCGCGGTACGGACACTAGCCACTCTGGCTACTCCATCAGGCCCTGGAAATATTTTAATAATATCTACTAATCTTGTTTTCATAAACTTTTCCACTATTTTCGATGAATGGTTGATCAGTAATATTGGTCTGTAATTAGTCACAAAGGTTTCGTCCCCGTTTTTTTTTATATTGGACAAACTATTGACTCCTTGAACACATCAGGCCATACTTTTTTCCTAAGGCAGGTGTTAATTTTATATTTTATAGGTTGAAGTATATAATTTGTGATCGACTTTACCACTTCGGCCCTGATTTCAACGGCCCCCGGTGACTTGTTATTTTTGAGTTGATGGATGATATTCAAAATTTCCTCAATATCAGCTTCTCTCAATATAATTGAATTTGGTATCGTCACTGATTTCATTTGGAAACTAGGATTTTTTTTATTTTCTCTGCTAAAACCTCACCCATTTCAATAAATGTAGAATTGAACTCATTGGCAATTTCGGTTTTATTAATTGATAAATTGATATTTCGCCGCTATCATTTTTCATTTTCATAACTTCAACAGTCCTTTAAACGTTTCTGATTTCATATCTGAAATCATGTCGACTAATTTCAAGTTCAACTTTTCCTGCTCAAACGGTAAACCCGACAGTCACCTTGAACATGTTGAAAATGTTTTTTGATACGATACCTATTTATGATGGTGATATGAATACTTTGACTAGTTTTATATCAGCTTGTGATTTTCTTTTTGAAGCATGTAGTGATGCAAATGATTCTATTTTAGAGAAATACTCAATTAGAGCGATTAAAATAAAATTAATCAACAGAAATCAATTATTAGTAGGTTGTAAAAGTGAAATAACTACTTGGAATTCAATGAAGTCTGCTCTTGTTCAATGTTTTGGTGATATATGAAAAATTGAATGTCTAGACCAAGATTTACTCCTGTGTAGACCTGTTACAAATGAATTCACTTTGGATTTTGGTAGAAGGTTACAAATTTTGAGAAGCACTCTCACCCAAAAAATAAATTCATTTCCTGACACAGAAATGGATGCCGCTACTGAATTGATTTATTTAAGACAATACCAATAAATTTGCCCAAGAACTTTTATTAGAGGTGTATCAAGTCCATTACAAAGCCTGATCAAAATAAAAAATCCAGATTCTTCAGAAGCTGCTATGACTTACATCATAGAAAAAGAAGATTTTCAGTGTACCCAAAATCTTTTTAGAACTTCAATAAAACCTCAACATACAAAAGTCACAAGACTACAATTTCAAAACACATAAATTTCAAGATTTGCAAGCTCACAAAACATTCCTCAAAATTTTGAAAATAATCAACAATTTTCATATAACACTCCAAATTCCAACTATAACACCCCTCTCAAAGACCAGTATTCGAAACGAGACACTCAGCACCTCAGTCATTTTCTGCAAACCCAAACAACCCATTAATGTTCAGCCACGACTTGTCCACAGAAACAGAAACTTCCCAACAAACAGACAAGTCTTTGGTCCACCCCTAAATGTCTTCAAGCCTTCCGGGATGACACCTCCAAATCAACCAGAACCAATGTCAGTTACATCCAGAAACACATTCCATAGGCAACCAAATAACCTCCAAAATAAATTTGCACCATCAGGTGCTCGTAACTTCACGTCTCAGGAAATTTAACAAATTGATGAAGAGTCACCCGAGCTTCTAGAAAATGCTAATGCCCCGAACGACTCTGACAATATTCCTGATTACTTCGACTCAAGATTTAAACATTACGACCTCAATTCAGACGTTAACCCTCAAACTGAAGTTTATGAAAACCTTGGAGATTTTCTAGAGACCCTCGAAAATTTCCAGCAGTTTGGCCACACCGATCACGGGACATAATCACTGAAATAATAATAATAATAATAATAATAAAACGTCTTTATTCACCTGAAGTAAGAACATACGGAGTTTACAAAAAAATGAGATTGAGGTGAATGGGCGGAGTGTCAGCATAGCTGTTTTTGAACTCAACCTTGAAGAGAAACAAAAAAAACGAGTATTATGGAAAAGGAAAAAAATTGATATATAAATAATGAGAAAAATCAATGAAAATTAGGTAAAATCACAATACATGCATACATTTTCAAAAAATGATTCCTATTCAGTCACCAAGTCTTTTGTATAAGCGAGTGAGCCACGGTCCCTATGAGAAAAGTGAAAATTACCCAAGTAAATGCTCTCTGAGTCTTTTTTTATAGTTTTTCAACGTGTAGGATCTGAATTCACTGGGCAGAAGATTGTAGAATTTGGCTGCGTTGTATGAGAAGATACGAGTTAAGACAGAAGACCTGTGTTCGGGAATGACCAGCACCGAACTGTTCCTAGTGGAAAAGCTAATAATATTAGAGAAATAATTCAATTTTTTCATCAAATACTGTGGCGTCCTGGTGTTCAAGACTTTGTGGGTGTTTGTGAGTAGGTGCAGTTTCCTGATTTTTTCTAGTTGCAGCCAAACTGACTCCTTCATGACCGATGAAATGTGATCGTATTTTCGAATACCAAAAGAAAAACGGAGGCAGCTATTTTGGATTCGTTGAAGACGGAGGGAATCAGATTGAAGTAACGCAGGACCATAAATGCTATCGCAATAAGAAACTTTCGAAATGATTAGCGACTCACATAGTTTCAGTTTCAGTTTTTTGGTGAGTCAGTCACGCTGTATTATTCACATCAGTGACAAAAGGCAGAGCGTCCCTATTTATATGAATATGAAGACTATTTTTAGCAATATCTCGCAATCTTTTCAGTCCAAAGATCATTACTGCCGATTTTTTGGAACTTAACTTCAGTTTATGAGCTGAGGTCTGTAGATTACGATTGATGTAGTTTTGAGCGGAATCAATGTCAGAGAACTGAAAAGAGAAATACATTTGAGTATCATATGCGTAATGATGAATGTTGCATTTTTCTACTAATTGATGGAAGTCACAAATATATAAGCTGAATAGTAAAGGACCAAGGATGGATCTTTGAGGAACACCTTTAGTTACAGGCAGAATCTCTGAGCTGATACCATCCACCATAACTCTTTGAGTTCGGTTCGATAGATAATTTCTAACTAGAGACAGCGCATTCTCAGAAAAACCGAAGAAGCTGAGTTTATCGCATAAGAGTCCAAATATTAAAAGAGTCCAAAGGGAGTTTTTGAAATACTCAAGTTTCAAAACTGCTGGCGTGTTTTCTCAAATAAATTGCAATTATATCAAACTTTTGCGAATATTTTGTTTTGTATCTCTTGAAAAAAGAAGAAATCAAGTATCTGTTCTTTTTTGAAGTGAAAACTTCTTTAGCAGCGTTGTGCATTTTTATGATGGGTAAAAAATGTCAAACTCACGTCAGGACACGTGACCTGATCGAAAATTCGTAAGACAGAAGTAGAGTAGACCGCCGGCGCAGCGTAGGAGACAAAGTATCCCCTCTCTTTCTACAGCGCGGCGAAAATGTATGCCTGCGCTTGCAGTTTCGTTTAAGCGGCGCAAGGCGCTTGCGCTAATATGCATGTGTGTTGGTGTTACAGCGTGCTATGCGCATCCATGGATAGTGAATACTGATGGCTCGACCATCTGTGTACTCGTAAAATTCGTGTACATAAAGTGTTTGAAACGTGGAAATTGAACAGAGTTGATGAAAAAATATGAACACATTTCCTTATTGTACAAATTATATGGATGAGCACCAGCATGTTCCATGCTACTGTTTCTGATATCGGCGATATGTGTATCTATAAGTCATTGCCACTCTGGTGATAATCAGTTCATTATTATGGTTGTCGTTCACATTTCCCCAGATAAGTCATTGCGTGATATACGAGACTTTTTATATGAAAATTTATTCATTTATTCTCATGACCTATCTGCATTGCTTCGAATAAAATGGGAAAAGCTTTGATGATTTGTCAATGATTTTGAATGGAGATCTCAACATAAACTCTGCAGACGATAAAAATCTTAGCACAACGAAATACAAAACTACTATTGATGCGGTCTTTATTAGACATTTGAATAGATTCGAATCAAAATTATTCGTATCTTACTTCAGCTATCATAAACCTATCGTATCAGTTATGGAGATTGGCAATGATGGTTCTGGTAATGATGATGGTGAAAGAGATGTTGAAATTATGGATGAAAGTTGATTTTTCTGAGAGATAAACGTTTCAATGTGAAATAATTGTAATAGTTCTGAAGTGTTAAATTTTTAATGTACTATTTTAGTGTACGATAGCACAATTAATGAATATTGTATTTCACCACATAAATGATAGTTCTTTTATATTGATAATTGAAGCAATTCGTGCCAAATTATTTCCTAACCATTCCAAAACATCAAAGATGCAAAACGTTAATATTCAAGGTTTCCCTTCTGCCGGCACCCCCTGAGTGGAACCCGTATTTTTCTTCACATAAATTGTTGAATGCTAGAATTGATTCTTTGGAACGACCTTCTGCAATAGATTTTCTTATACCAAGACCAACATCCAAAAACATTACCACTTTATTGTTCAAAAGAGCTCAAACCAATTCATTGTTAAAATCGCCCGTGAATTCGATGTGCAGTACTGCAAACCAGCTGTCTACCTCATGTAATATACTTTATTGTAGTATATGCAAGCTGAAAAATGAATCTCTCGCACATTTGTTAGTTATAGTAATTATTAATGATTTATAGTTCATGTTTATTTTATTTTTTGTTTTATTTTATATAAAATTCTTTTTTGTATCTGAATGAAATAGTGCTATAATTTATATGAATGAATTGTTAACTTTTGCTCTATAAATGGGAAGCTGTTGGGCAATAAACGCTATTATCATAATCATTGTTATTATTGTTATTGTTACTTCAGAAGCAGATTTTGTAAAATCTTGCTTTTAATTTGTTAAGTAAAGTCATCAGGATTATTTTACAACAGTTTTTTTTGTATTATAGTTCTGCCAGGCAAAATCATCAAAGTCACACAATCATAAAACGCATACAAGCATAAGTATAAGAACCATTAAAAGTATAAAAACAAGTTCATGCATAAAAACAGAAATAAATTGGACATATCGAGGAGATCGTCTGGGACGTGTCTGGCTGCACTGTAAAACATATGTCTGGTGTGGCTACTGCTAGAGACTGCCGGAGTCCCGGGTCTCAAGAATCAGAGAAGTCTAGGTGGAGGAGTGTAAAACAAAAGCTTTGAGTTTCCTTGATGGTTTCTGGAAAGTAGGATTTCAATCAGAAGTTGAAAGGTTTAGTGCATTAAACCCTAGGTTATGACCCTGCATTTCGTTACTTTTTCTAATGAAGCAACTATTATTTTCATAAATATGATAGGTATTGTATGTTCTGATTTTTTTAATTCATTTTATCTGTTTGTAAGTTCTCTTCATTGTACTCACTTCATTATATACTCCATATTATACACTTATACTCGGTATTGTCAGCTCTACTTCATTCACGTCATCTGCGTA
This sequence comes from Leptinotarsa lineolata, assembly GCA_015342045.1. Lineage (NCBI taxonomy): Eukaryota > Metazoa > Arthropoda > Insecta > Coleoptera > Chrysomelidae > Leptinotarsa > Leptinotarsa lineolata. The sequence goes on from WOGR01003004.1 coordinate 7,073, forward strand.
TTCTGTTGGTTGTATATCTATTTTTTTCACTCATTATTTCATCACATGCACATACATACACTGTTATACTATCTATACTGATATACTGTCAATACAGTTATCCTGTAAATGAATGTCTGTAATGAACTCTAGAGTCCTCAATGGATGCCCCTGACTCGTTTGATTACATTTTGTGGAAAAATATGTATATTCAGACATACATCTCTTATATTACTTTTTGTTTATTTGTTGTTGTTGAAACAATAAATTGTTATTGTTATCATTGAAAAGAGTGGAAAATTGCAGAACATAGACACTCCGGTTTCTTCATACAGTGACCATTTATATTCAATATTGATAATTTGTTATTTTTGTTAATTCATTCATTTCAAGGTTTGGATGCAAAATCCTATCAAAACTCTCAAGTGAACCATATTCCTTGTTTTATTGGTAGGCTTAAAGAGTATCCTATCCCGGTGTAACTGAGTTGCTCTACAGTGTTGAAAAGTGGCACAGTATTTCTAGAATTTTCTGTAGATGGCGTTCGAATATGAGCTTTTAAGTTAATTCACAGTCCTAAATTGCTGAATTTTAAGAACTCTCATTGTGTTAGAAACAAAGGTTTGCAATAACAGAACGATTCCTCTTTAGAAATTTGAAAAAGTATGTTGAGGATTAGAGTTTTTACCCGAAACTTCTGGAAGTTCACCCAGAGATTGAAAGCTTCATTCCACATCATTTTCATATCAATACTATTCTATATGTTAAAACCAGCAGAAAATCAATTATGGGCCTACATTCTTGCCCATTACCAAACCGCAACCGATAACCTGATTCCTACATGAGTCCTCTCAACTTATTCACATAAAAGAACTATCACTAATCCAAAATAATAGCATGTTCACTAAACAACTCAACTTATTCATAGTAAAAAATGCATCTCAAGTGCTCCCCTCTTCAATAAATTCCTAAATCCGCTCCTGCGTTTAGACCCGCAGAGATCTCATCAGTGGTGCTAGGTTTAACCACAATGATGCATTACTGCACTTGTCATTCAAAGAAAAACCTGAAAAAAAATCCGTTGAAGTTTGGGTTTGCAACGAACTGTCTTGGAAAGGCTTGTTTTTGATATTTTGGAGATTTGATATTCGTGAGATATCTTAGGTAGCTGGTATCTCTATGACAACACTGTTTTTGACAGATCACGCGTGAATCGTGTCTTGTGTCATTGTCAAACTTGTTCAGTTTTGTCTATAGGTTAACCATGAATCGACTTAGGAATGAACAACGCTTGCAAGTTATTGAATTTTATTATCAAAATTCATGCTCGGTTAAGAAAGTGCATCGTACACTTCTTCCAATTCACGGACAGTTTCGTCGGCTTACTGAGCTAGCTATTCGGAAGCTTGTAACTAAATTTCGAAGCCAGTTTACATTATTGGACATTAAACCATTAACACGCAGAGTGAGGACCGAAGAAAATATTGCGGCTGTATCTGCCAGTGTTCGTGATGACCGTGAAATGTCGATTCGCCGCCGTTCGCAGCAATTGGACCTCTGTTACTCCACTACGTGGAAAATTTGGAAAAGGATTTGGGTGTAAAACCTTATAAGATACAGCTGGTGCAAGAATTTAAGCCACACGACCTCCCACAACGTCTAACATTTGGTGAATGGGCGCTGGCAAAGTTGGAGGAAGATCCGCATTTTTATCGAAAAATTGTGTTCAGCGACTAGGCTCATTTCTGGTTGAATGGATACGTTAACAAGCAAAATTGCCGCATCTGGAGTGAAAACCAGCCACGAGCATTGCAAGAGCTACCGATGCATCACGAAAAAGTCACTGTTTGCTGTGGATTACGGGTCGGTGGCATCATCGGGCCGTACTTCTTCAAAGACGACAATGGCCGGAACGTTACTGTGAATGGCGAGAGCTACCGTGTGATGATTGACGACTTTTTGTTGCCCAAAATGAAAGAATTGGACATGCCTACATGTGGTTTCAACAAGACTGTGCCACATGCCACACGGCACGCGAAACAATGGCCCAATTAAGAGCCGCTTTCGGTGAACAGTTCATCTCACGTTTGGGGCCCGTCAATTGGCCGCCTAAATCGTGTGATTTAACGCCTCTGGATTATTTCTTGTGGGGTTATGTTTAGGCTCAGGTCTACAGGGATAAATCAGCAACGACTGACGCTCTGGAAGCCAATATTGAAGCATTTATACGTGAAATACGGGTTGATATGTTAGAGTGTGCCAAAATTGGACCTTGCGCATGGGCCATCTAAAGCGGAGCCCGTTCTATCGATTCCAATAAAGATTTCATCAATTTTTTCGTGTTTTTTTTGAAAATAAAATCCTATACCTCTTGAAAAATCACCCGTTATAATAGCATGAATAGTCAGACAAACTTACTCTGGTATGAGACTATTCACTAATCTTATACAAATTTAGGACATTTAAACTGAAAAATCGATAACAAAGAAATGAAATTGCTTTTGCAAACTATCGCCAGTTTGCCAATTAATAATAATAACTTTTCTCTACCTGCCGTTCATTTAGGGCCCAGTTTTTTTTACTCGTTATGATAAAGCTATCGAATTTTGAATTATCATTAGTCGAATATTGAAAAAATCGATTCAAAGAGGTAACTTATGTCTTTGAAAAATTCTGGAGTGAGGCATTTTTGAAATGAGTGAAATCACAATTGGGCTTTTTCATTGAGTTGTGAATAAATCATTATCATACCTTGGTGTTTGGACCAGTAGTTTCAAATTTTTGTGTTTTTTTTAACTTGATTCTCAAAATATTCTGTTTTCTTCCAAGGTTTTGGCAATGTCCCGAGACCAAAACTACCTCTACCGTATGACCTGCCTGTTTTGCATAAACGTTCTGGCTGAAGCATGCGGCAGTGACATAACAACTAGGTTGCTCCTTCCGACAGTCCTGAGCATGGCTAACGATAAAGTAGCGAATGTTAGGTTCAATGTAGCTAAAACACTGCAGAGAATAGCGCCGCAACTGGACCAGGCCGTGATTCAGCCTCAAGTGAAACCAGTTCTCGACAAACTTAACGTCGATAACGACGTTGATGTGAAATATTCCGCGTCGGAAGCTATAACGGGGATTGCTGGTGAGTTTCTTGCTTATACATTCATTTTCAAGGAAGATTTTGGAGTTTAAAAAATCATTCACATCAACATTCAAAATTATAATTATTTTATTTTATGAGAAGTGCATTTCTTCGTGAGATTGTAGGTTTGATGTAATTTTTGCCTTTCAATTCGCCCATAAAAGATGGATAACTTGCACACAAAGCAATGAATTCAACTACCATCTAGAAAATGTGTTGATTTTTCACAGCTTATTTTTTTACATTTTCCTTTCTCAATTTGGATACAAAATATTCATCAACTAAGTTCAGATACATTAAAATTCTTTACAAGTCCTCTTATCTAAGCAAACTAGCATATTGTTACGTTTTTCTCATGGGATCTAGGGCGAAACACGCCACCAGTATAATGAAAACATTCATTTCTCTACTTCATAATCACAGAACACAATTTTGGAAAAACAAAACTAAGAGTTCTGTGACTTCTTATTTCGCGTTCTGTGCTTTGACATCTGACACTTCAAACTTCAATATTGAATTTATGTAAATGGGATAAAGGGCAGGCCTGAGAATAGATCCTTGAGGTACAAATTGCATCCTTTCTGACGAATAATTTTACGTGTTCGATTTATTTGAAAAACCATGCTTTCTAGAATCCACTAAATCAAGATAAAGTTATGTTGTTTATAACTAGGTATATGTTTTGTTACACAGTGAAAACGTTTGATCATGTGGTGTTCAAGAGGGAAAAATATTTATTCAAAATATCATTTTTCACGTTCCTGAGTATGACGATTGTATTCAATAAAAATGTATTTTATATTTTGCCTTTCAGTCAATGAGAACATTCTCTACAAGTCAAGATTATAAAAAGTTTTTGAAGAGGCGTTATATGTGGCAAGTTTGTTGATCATAATTTTTTTTTTGAATGTCACTTTCTAAGAATAATTAGTTATTATTTTTAGCACAGTTACTACATCAATTATAGATGCATTTAAAACTTCACTTATATGCTTTATGATATTGTTTGTTGCAGTTATTTTATTCTGTCAAAAATTAAAAATTTCTCAAAATCGTTATAGAATGTAGTTGTATTAATAAAGAAAAATGTTTGATGGAAAGTTTTCTTTTTGTTATTAAACATATTATGAGAGTTTTTCAATAAACAAAAAATATTTTATTATATTTTTGTGATTTAGCTCCATAGTTTTCCAAGCATTTCTGAAAATTTACTAAAGGATTCTCGTTTATAATGTAATACTTAATTTGATGTTGGAAATTATCTTGTTATGTTTTTTACAGCTCTAGGTTGAGTGAAAGGGTATAAGAAGAAGGGATGTAAAAGCAGGAATAACAATAACAGTACAGATTGGAAACTCAAATTCAAATCTATTATACATATTAAAATGATTAATCTCATAGATTGTAATATCACATGATTGTTGTGCTCTATTATTTCAATAAAAGAAAAAGTGTAATATAGCGTTTTTAGAAGTTTAGTATCAAAATCTTTTAGTACTGTTGTCGAAGCTATTTTCAGTTTTTAATTATTTATTGGATTTTTTTTACATTTTGCATGTGGAAGGAGATGATATTACAAACTTAGAAAGTTCAAATTTATCTTTGGTTTTATACTATAAGATTGTTTTGTATTATAAGTAGTTCTTTATATGAAATAAATTTCAAGTATTATTTATCTGCCTTACTTTCAAATTTCATGAGATTCAGGGGTTTCTTCAGTTTTGTTACTCATTATACAAGTCATAGATATTCAGTTCGTATGGTGTTACTTTGGTACCTATGTTTTTACCTGTTATAATTCAGTACTTTTATGAGTATTTATGTTATGAAACATATTAAGTAAAAAATTGTTTTTAACTCTACAACAATGGGTAAGTATTACACAATTGAATAATAATAATAATTGTTATCCACCATTTGCGATACGTGGCATATATGTGGTAGGTCAAAAATGATAAATTGAGTAAAATAAAAAATCAAACACACGTTTTACGTCACTTATGAATGAGAAAATTGAAATTAATATTTGCATATACAAAGATATCAACATTCGCCAAAACTTACATAAACACATATGAAATAATAAATAGAAAGTTTGGCAATTTTGCAATATATTTAGGAGGTTACTTACGACAAATCTTCCAAATGGAAGATGTTGCCCAAGTGCCTGATGGTTTTACTTCAGTTTTCTGCGCGGCATCAGCTGGGTTAGTTGCTTTTTCGGGCATGTTATATACATCTCTCCGGAATATCATTATTATTATGACTCCCATCCTGGAGTATGTGTTTGTGGAGTTGTTTTCGGATTTTGTTTGCAGGTGGCGCAGTAGACATCCTACTCAACCAACTGAAGACAGAGCATATGATTAGTTTGAATTTATTTTGTTTGTTTGGTATCCTGGTTTTACGTTTATTTGTTGTGAATTGGCCGATTGAAACAGCTGTTGGTGGACAGGTGTAGCTAGCTGAAAAGTTCCCAAAAAAGACGAATTTTAGATTGAGTAGATGTGGGAAGGTAATCTGAAGATTTGTATTTTAAAAAGCAATAAACATATAAAAAATTGAGGGATAAGATAAAGGTGTCAGCTTTGAATAATAATTGAATCAAAACCGTGTCCCAATTTGCATCAAGCAGTAGACAGTAAAAAATGTAATAGCCTCACGTTGGGCGCCAAATTGGGACGAATCCCAGTTTCACGGTTTTTTGTCGTGCGTTAGTTGATTAAAACATCTGTTGGTGGATGGGTGTCATTGAAACTTCATAAAAATGACGAAATACTATATTACCAGTAGATGTGGGTGATCTGAAAATTTCTACTTCAAAAAGCAATTAAAAACTACAAAAGTGAAGAGACAAGCTGAAAGTGCCAGTTTTGAGTAATATTTGATCCAAAAACGTGTCCCAAATTGCATAAAGTAGTTAGTTGACAGTTAAAAAATGTAATAGCCCCACGTTGGGCGCCAAGTTAAGACATACTCAGTTTTACGTTTTTTGTCATGAGCTGACTGAAATAGTTGGTGAATGTACATAATTGAAACTACCTAAAAAAGATTACTATAGATGTGTACACGCGGTTTAATCTTTCATATGAAAATGTTTCATAAAAAAATCCTATGCGAAGTAAGCTTTTCATATGAGGCGAATAAGACTGGTAAGGAGAGTATTTCAAAAAATTCAGGTGTTGAATCTCAATGGTTTGGAAAACGCATTTTATGTAGAAACAGAAGGACATTCTCTAGTAAGCAGTTGATAACTGCATGACGCGGGATGATTGAAAATTGAATACTTTATCAGTATTTATTCTTAAAAAATAATATACAATATATTAATTCATATTCAGTTTTCCGATTCCTCAGGTTGGAGCCACTATTGTATTATTTACTTTTTTGTATCTGCTTCGGCATCTTTATTTTTTTATTCTTTAATAATTCATCACTCTTTTTTGTCTCTTCAATTCCTTTTGAAGGAGACTGTCCCTTAGTCAATACTTCATCTCTTTTTTCAATTCTCGGTGGTCGAGTTGGAACTTTCCTTTCAATTTCTTTGACTGTTGTCACAGTATTTTTCGACTTTTCAATACCATCTTCTTTGGCGACGTTTTCAGAATCTTCTACGAAGTCCTCAAGATTTTCATGTTCTTCAGCAGGCGGATATGCTTCCTATAAAAGAATTGATAAGCTTCTTCAAAAACTTCAAATTAAATGTAAAACGTGCGAGACTGAAATACTGTTGAAAACTTACATTACTGTGGATTCAATTTATGTGACTAGTTTTACTTTCACATTTTGAAATTTGATTGGACCTATATTTCATGTACCCTTATTCACTATTCTGACTACGAATAACTTTGTTATTACGGATATTATTGATGGATTTAGTCAATAGTTGTTGAAAATCTTCAACAAACTCCTAAAAACACCTCATTACTTTATAAATGTTTGTTGATGTGTCTTCATGAGTGAAATCAATCTCAATTTGTGATTTAATTCAGGTAAACTGAAAAAACACCAACCATGATTTCCAAAAGCGTTTTTCCGCCAGCGTAGCCACAATCTCCTCTTCCAAATATCCATCCAGGAGCCTTTCCTTCGGGATCTTCCAGTAATATTGCATTCCTTGTCGATGTATAAAGTATTCTTGAAATGATGAAAATAACTAACTGTGAAAAACATTGTTTTATTCGTTTGTTTCCTTGAAAGGGATCTTTTCAACTCACATGGGATATGAACACCATTGAACTGAGAAAAATGAATACATTTGTCACTGATCCAATGGGTCTTTTCAAATTATCCAAACATCCTTTAGTGTTTATGGAGTCAACGACTATGGTGGGCTCATCCACCCATATATGGGCATATTGTGCTTGCTGAATAGGATCGTGAAGGCACTGCATTGGAAAATCTACTTTACAGCAACTCCACGGAGTAACAGGCAAGGTAAGGATATCCCCGTCTCCTTTGAATCTTGAATGATAAAAAAAAATGTTTCATTGTATTGATTTGAGATGTAGAGTAAAAAATAAAGATCACAATCATACTATTGTGCAAATTTTCGATAAATTTAGATAAATAACCCACTTGAGATATGGATATCCAGTGGACATCCAGTCTGGGCTGGATATTCGGTGGAGGTCCATTTTATATCCGGATCATATCACAAAGACGTTCGGAGATTACCAACCATATTCCATAATATCTTCATTCTACTGATATTAGAATAGAAAAAACTTTTGACAAAAATGTTTCCAGCTTTGCCAATATGCTTATCGGCAGAGCGAGATTTCAAAAAGACACTCAAATTCTTAACCTCACAAAATTTACTCGAGTCCAATACTGAAAATTTTCTTTTAAAAGACACTGAATTTATATACAGATACCCCATTAAAGTTATCTTAAAATTCTTACGGAGTAATATAGGATCTACAAAAGAATTTTTAGTAGCTTTTCTGAACTAACTAGTTCACTATGCATATCAAATTATTAGACGACAGTTGGTATATTGTTGAATATTTGATTAAGGAAGACGTGGGCATAGGAAGAATTAAACCGATAGTCTAATCTATGACTTAGGTAATTGAAGGAAGTTTAGTTTTACATATAAAAATTAAATGAAATGTCTTCAACATCAAAATAGTATATACTGAGAAAATTTTATTTGTAATGAACGAACTTACACAATCTTGTCGCCTAACCTTGCAAAGAAGTTTCAATGCCCTCTTTGGAAACAAAAATAGACTAGACAATTTTGAGCATATACATCCAGAAAGCAATCCCCCAATTTAATGAGATCGTCTCGCAATGAATGATACATAAGTTTGATGACAGTGTATGCGATTCAATTTCATAAGATGTTATTCTCGCTATATAACATCCCGAGTTATTTATTGAGTGATAGAATATGATCCTGAAAGTTTTTTGTCATTTATACAGCCCGTTTTTGTAACTGATCCCACTGTTGCCATTTCGGAAACGATAAGACCTCCAAGGCCGGTTAAATTGGACGAAAATTTACTATTTTGGGGAACTAGAATAATCTCTTTTCAGGTAGTTTATCAAATATTCGCCAAAATATAGAATTGTCAAATTTTGTTTTTTGGCTCTACTGCCTCCATTTTGAATGATATAAAAAAGGCAAAGGAATTTTCAACACTGTTTCATATTTGTTATAATCTGATATAAAACAAATTGCAATGCGACATATCGTTCGTTAGAATTCATCAACTTTACGTTGTGTCGGGAAACACATATCTATTGTAATATCATTCGAAATGTAGGTGGCTGATCCAAAAAACTATTTTCGACAATTCTAGTCTTTGGCAAATATTTCAAAAACAAGAACTGATATTCTCGATCTGAAAAGAGATTATTCTAGTTACCCAAAATAGGAAACTTATTTCACTTCAACCGGCCTACTATTTCTTATTATAGTGATATCAGCTAAAAAAACGGCCTATATTTATGACAAATATAGTGTTCGAGTTTCTATTCATTCTAGTCAACACAATGAACAATGACGGTTTTGGTGAGATCATTGAGAATATTAGAAATAATTTTCATATCAACAAATGGGAAATCATATCAACAAATGGGAAAATAGTTTACTTACTGAAAAAAAAGTTTGTTGGGTAACAGGATCAATTTCTTCTTAGAAAAAAACAATTATCTTCTTGCCATAAACCAACTTTTTCTGACAGATTTTTGAATCATTTTTCAAAACATAACTTCCACAGCAAAATCAACATTATAAGGAATTTGAAATCAAGAGCAATTGCCATTTCCAATTCTGA
>WOGR01003005.1:5268-16474 GCA_015342045.1 Leptinotarsa lineolata
TTCCTTGAATATATTTTTACATGAATCAATCTGTGATAACCCCGTGATTGATCGTAAAATTTGTTTTTGTGTCACGAAGATATCTCTTGCTAGGGTGGATAAATAGATAAATAGAAGCAATTCAACGACGGTTTTTAAAACTGCAAGGCCTAAAAACTGATGGCATTTATCCACCAATAGGCACGAACCACTCTAAATTACTACAAAAGCATAACTTTGTCAGTCTCGAAAAAAGGCGTGAGTTTTATAGTATAGTAATAACCTATAAAATTATCAGAAGCATTGTTGACTGCCCAATATTATTGGAAAAGTTTAATATTTGCATTCCCAGATTCTGTTCTAGACACCCGAGTACTTTTTATATAAAAACACAACACAAATGTTCTGGAGAATTCTCCGCTCCATACCATGTGTAAAGTGACAAATTCTGTTAGCGATGTTCCAGATGTATTTAGTTGCAAGTTGTCACACTTTCTAAAATAATTGTTTTGTCACTTATTATGAAATATAAAATGTGTATAATTAAATTTCAATGAAAGGATTCAGCAATATCGACTGTTCTACATACTGAACAGTTGCTATAAATAATCATTACATTGGTTCATATTTCAATGAGAACATATCATCATTCGATAAATTGTTAACTCGAATGCAACCATCTCCAAATACACCAGTGAAATGCGCATAGTTTACAAAAATAATTATACCGAAATTTCTGCTCTCCAGTCCCCACCAGCTTCGGTATCAGATTCTAGTGACGTTAATTAACAGCCATCCAAGATTTTCAAAGAGATCCATTGATACAATTTGATGGCATGCCACTAACTGACGGCTTTCCATATCACTGACACCGGGAAATCAATCATGAAGTGGTGACAAGGTGTGCGTAAAACAGCCAGCTATAAATAACAAGTGAGAGCGAGCACATGCCGCCAGTGTATAAGGTGATTATGTCAAGTTTTCATCGCATGCCGTCGGTGTACTTTTATGATTTTGAAGAAGTTCGCATTGAAAGGTAATTCAGTTTTGAAGTCTCAAAGAAAATCTGAACCGAGAAGAGAACGGTTACTTCTCGATAATATGTTCAACATTTTATTGGATCATATACTAGCTAGTATCAGTTCACGCTTGATATTTGCCGACAACTTCCCCATTTTTCTCATCAGTCAGGTGAGTCACATATCTGGAAAATTAGAAAAAATGATAGTTGAATATCTTGATAATGGTTATAGAATTCTATTGAATTCTATTATTTTCCATGAGAGACTTGAAAGTAATAATTAAGCTAATGTCGTGGTCAAGGGTAGAGCCCCATCTCTGACTCCAAATATTTTTATTGACTCTCGGAAAGTTTCCTGTAGGTAGAATTCCGACATGGAAAGGTGATCAAATGATGTGTCAATGGAATGAAGTGCAGTACAATAAAGAGTTGAACATTTACTTAATGATGTCGCCAAAAGAGCTCAATTGCTTCTAAGAGCCTGAGTGAGATTGATTAAGAAACTTGTTTCAGGCCGTGTGAGTAACCGCCACAGTAAAATATGCAGACCGGGTCCTCTTTCTTTGAAGTATCCGAGGCTCTGGTTTTCGGACATGAGTGAGCTCCTAAAAACGGACTGGAAATAGTCTAACCCACTCTCATAAAATTATATAGAGCTAGTCTGGCGTGGACCTACATACCACCCAGTTGGTTGGTAGCAAGGGTGGTATATATACCTGAAGTGGGTCGAAAAGACCCACACCCCAAATCGGTACGACCAATTAGCCTTACATTCTTCCTGTTGAAAGGACTTGAAAGACTACTGGACGTACACATCAGGAAGGTTGCTTTATATGTAGCCTCCCTGAATAACCACCACCGGTAAATCGACATATTTAGCATTAAACAACCTTGTAGAGAAAATTTCCCAATCCCCTGACAACAAGGAGATGGTGGTTGCTGTATTTCTCGATATTGAAGGAGCATTTGACAATGCACTATCTGAATGTATAGGATCAGCCCTGGCTGGAAAAGGCATAGAATCGACCATAACTAGATGGATCTATGCCATGCTGGTAAACAGAACTGTACCTACGACTCTTCAAGACGACCATTAGGTTCAGGGTCACTAGAGGCTGCCCTCAAGGGGGGGTACTATTTCTTCTGTGGTCGCTCCTGTTAGATAGTCTGCTTGATGCCCTCGTTGGAAGAGAAGTAGATCTGCAAGCTTATGCAGATGACCTTGTCATCTTGGCAAGGTCCACGTCGGGAAGGGTAGCTTGTAATATGCTAAAGAGTACGAAGGACGTGGTTCACAGATGGTGCCAGAGGGAGCAGATGTCTGTCAACCCCAGCAAAACTGTGATAATTCCCTTCACCAGGAGGAGAAAATTGGACGATTTAACGCCACTTTTTCTCAATAGTGAGGTCATTCCATTTGGAACGGAGTTGAAATGTCTTGACATCCTCGATAAAAAACTCACTTGGAACGCTCACTTGGAAAAAGCTTTACACAAATCCAAACTGTCCCTACGGATATGTCGAAGGATTTGTGGTGAAACTTGGAGTTTAGGTCCCAAACAAATCCATTGGATATATGTGACGATTGTACGACCAATGATCACTTATGGAGCAATTGCCTGGTGGCCGAAAACTTTACAAAAAACGGCTCAGGCGAAGCTTTCTGGCTCACAGAGAAAGGCATTTCTGGCTATCTGTGGTGCCATCAGTTCCACACCGTCAGCGGCCATGGAGATCCTTCTAGAACTACCTCCTCTCTTTCCTTCTGGAGAAAGAGGCTAAATGGACTGCATACAGACTTGAACACATCGCCAATTGCAGAAAGCAATCTAATACGGACTACACTAGAGTTCTGGCTGACACTAGAAATGCAGAAGTGCATTCTGGAAATGACCTCTGACATTATGCCTCCAACTGTCAACTACGAACTGCCTTATACAGTACTTTTCCCGAGTAGAGAGGACTGAATCCTCCGGGAGAAGGAAATATTAAAAGCTAATAGTTGTTGGTTCACAGATGGTTTAAAAACACCTTCAGGCTCTGTTGCAGGTGTTTTCAGTTGCAGACCAAGGACAGAGATATCAACCTGCCTAGGAATCTATGCGACTGTATTCCAAGCGGAAATCTTTGCTATTGAATTGTGTGCGGAGAGATTGGTAGAATCTAACCTCACACACAAGTCAATAAAATTTTTCTCGGACAGTCAAGCGGCGTTGAAAGCTCTTGGCTCCTACCGAGCAACGTCTAAATTGATAGCAAATTGCCAAAAACGACTCTCCCCAATAGGAAGACTCAACAAATTGTCTCTGGTCTGCATTCCTGGCCACCCTGACGTGTAAGGCAACGTGGCTGCTGATTTCTTTGCAAAGGAGAGTGTTGTAAGTAGCTTCATCGAACCAGAACCTATCATTGGCACTGCTTTAGGCTCTGCCAAACAAAAATTGAACACCTGGATGGGAAAAAGTTTTAAAGACTTCTGGCAAAATCTTCCAAAGCGTTCATTCACCCTTCGAAGCTTGAAACCAAACAGTTGTTGGACTTTTGTAGGGATGAACTACGATGTCTAACAGACCTCCTCACAGATCACAGTTGTCTGAAAAATCATATGCAGAGACTCGCACTGTCGAAAGATAGTTTGTGCCTGCCCCGCCGTGAACCAAATCAGGTTTCCGGAATTTGGTAGAAATACACTCTTACCATCTGACCTGAAAGATCACTCACTATACAAACTAATCGGCTTCGTCAAGATGCCGATTTGCTTGTGAGCCACAATTAACCTTTGCGGGTTGCGGTGGAGGGTCGAATAGACCCACTTACTTTTGATCTAACCTAACCCAAGTGGGAAAATGATAGTTTTCTGACATCTCAAAAGTGTGAACACTCCGGTTTCGAACAGGTTATTTTCGAATCTTCCTTTCCTTGTAAGATTCCCATATTTTTTTGTATCAATATGGAGTAGTTTGAAGCCAAAAATTAATCACTCCTAAAAGTATAACCCCTTCAAATTTAGGTTATGCTAGTATATAATACAAAATAATTTATTGTTTGAAGCACAATCTGCAATCTTTAAATATGCAACTAGCGAATTAAACATCACTGAAGGGGAACCGACATATTTATTGCACGAGAGTAACATTAGTGCCAAGAATAACAAAATCATAATGTATAACACTGGTATATGTCCACCTTATATGAATTATTTTCTTGATATCAGGTAAAGGGTTATCTTGATCAAAATTCTATCGAATTTGTATTTACGTGATAAAAAAATATCTACTTTTTCATTGATTTATTCGTATCTTTTGAACAGACGGAAATGTTACAAGTTCTCTGTATTCCCCTCAGAAGAGTGATTGAGTTTGGTTTATGACTTTCGGGGGACATATGGGAAATATTGAAGTGAAACAGGGCAATTCTATTTCATTCATGATCTTTATTATCACTAGTTTGGAGGGGTCAATACGGTTCACCTAGCAAAAGTCACCAAGAAATTGATGAAAAAATTAAGAGTTTTGTGTAAAAGTGATGTTACGCTCATAAAGCGAGAAGAATTGTTCAATAAACCAAAAACAATCATTCGAATTTGAGATAAGAGCAAAGAGAAAATGGGAGAATATTGAGGCATGCTATTCATAACAATAACGAATAAAATGACCAAGAGATTGCGAAAAAAAAGTTGAATAATACAAGATAAAGCCAAAATGCATGGAAAGTACAAAGCAACAGAAAATATTTGTTATTACCAAGAGTTCTGTAGACTCAAGAAAATTATCAAGGAGAAAGTCCAAGAAGTATACACATCCTATATACGGAGTATTGAAAATGAATTGATAAATGATCGAGAACATTTCTGGACATTCGTTCATAATAAGAATAATACTACAAGAATTCCAAGCAAAATAGTTTATGATGGAGAATCCTATAACAACCCACAATTGATAGTTAACGCTTCTAGTAGGTTTTTTAAAAACGCTTATTTATTACCTGGTATCGAAGGAGATAACGTTGTTTTCAACTTCGAATTCAATAGTTCAGTAGATATTAGTGTGGAATTAATAACGAGATGGAAATATTAGAAGATGGAAAAAATTACAGAACAAGATGACTTTTGGTCCAGATAAAATTTCTTCGTTTCTAGTGAAGGACTGTCTGAAAGTATTAGTCCATCCCCTACAAATCCTTTTTAAAGAGACGATCAGTTAACAGATAAGCTGGATTAAGAAAGAAATAGAGAATTGGGCACGGGACCCAAAAAATGAATAAACGAAAAACCTGAAAAGGCCACAAGGTAAAGTGGATATTAAAAACACTCAAGAATAAGTTAAGCGTTCATTAGCAAAAAGATTTTCAATAAATTGATAGATGAAGCCGTTACTACGTAGTAAGGGATCATCATGAAAAATGAGAAATGAAAATTTTCTATGTTTATTACCACTTTTATTTGTAACTAAAGTTACTGCAGTTTCATCCTATAAGGATGTAAAAATTTGAAAATGACCTTATAGGATGAAACTGCAGTTACAAATAAAAGTGGTGAAAAACATAGAAAACTTTCATTTCTCATTTTTCAAAAAGATTTTCATCAAACTAGAAATTATGAATTCAGTGGGTATATACTTACAGGTAATATTCTGGATCTCCATGTATTCTCAGGTTCAGTCACGGAACCAAGGTTTCAGTCAACAAACTCAGATCACAGGAATAGAAAGGAGTAGTATTAGCGTAAGCGTATCTAATTTTAGGAGATCGAACGCTAAATATAAAGTCTGTCTGAAATTTTTTGAAATATCCGAGACGAAAGAAATAGTTTATGAGGCGATTGTGACTTGACATTTTTCGAGATAAAAAATGTATGTCATGGGCGATCTCTTGATCGCCCATGACGACAGTATTCCTCACTGCTAGTAAGTTTTTCTGTAATTAAAAATGCCACTGAAATGAGAGAGCAACAGTATTTGGAAGGTTTCTATAGTGGTTTTTATTATGGAAATATATTATGATTTCATAAATCAAATTATATCAATACCAATAGTAACTTTGTTTTTATGAGAATTACAAAATCATCAACATTGGTAAAATTCATGCTCATCAGGATGGAATGAACCAAAAAAATTAACGTTTTAGACTTTTTGAGAAAATGATAAATAAATTCGTATGAAAATGTGAAATGACGAATATGTTCAAGTAATACTTTATTCTGAGATTTGAATTGATTAGTTTACAAAACGGCAACACGTTTTCCACTATACAATAGTTTCTTCATACCGATGAACAAGCCTGAATTCTACCTTATTAGTATTTTTGATAAACCTACTGAATGACTAAATAATATAACCCGAGTTTAAGCATCAAAATATTGAGACAATACGCTATTATCTCCTATTTTTTAATAATCATAGAAGTTTCCGAGAAAGTGGAGTAAATCAAAGAATATTGAAAAATTATTAAGCAAATTAATATCATACAGACATGATTCTTCTCTGAATTTGTATGTCATACTCAACACTGTATTAGGATACACACTGTGAATTCAATAGCTACACAATAAGGGAAATGTTAAGTCAAAACCATATCTGTTTTCACTTGAGGAAGGAAAATGCAAGATATACTAAAATCTGCTTGAATAATATTCAGCTGGTTTAAACTATGACAACTTCTAAAACTTGTTCGATGAGTTTCATGAATGAATGCAAAAACATCTATACTATAATTATCGAAGGCCAGTCTCAACTCACTTAAACAGTAGGGTTATGGACTAACACCTATCCAGAAACAACTACTCCCCTGGCTAATACCATGAAGAATGTTGGATTATATCCGACAGGTGTCAGTGCAGGATTCTTCAGAGAAGTAATTCCTGTATATGCTGTTTGCGATATAACTACAGGAATCGATTTATAATTATTGGAACACACTTGCAGACCGATTTCGGGCTGTTTGGCCACTCGTCAGTGCAAGGTTGTGCCTATCATCAACCTAAAGTCGATGGTTTCCGATAATTGAAAATAGAATTTCTTTCAGAGTATCATTCCTCGAATAAGGCAGAAACGAACGTTCAACATGTTTGTCATTGACTCATCTGCCTGTCCATGTACTAACCAACTGCATATCCACATTGCCCAGGACCTCGTATAAGGACAAAAAAACTTTTATTCCTATAGTACTTGGGCATACTTGAAGGCTGGCTTTGAATCAAATTATCTAAAATCTAATCTAAAAAATATATATGTATGTTTATGGCTCTTTAACGCCTAAAAGACTGAACCAGGTCATAATCTATCTATATACCAACTTACATTTGAATCCGTTGAGCTGTTTAGGCGTGGAAGAGTAAAAAACGTAAATACATACATTACATTCACCATCCTCACAAACTTCACGCATTTATAGTATAAGTAGGATTAGTAGGATTACCAATGTATATCATTCTAACTTTTCCATTTTTGCTGATGCTATTCAATATCGTATAAGTGGGTACCTATTGATTGATTGACATTCTTATATAAACGTAGAGCCGAAGCTTCTGAACCTATAATCTTGAATTATGCAGGTAGGTTCTTTGTATAGCGTAAATAGGCATCAAGAAAGAGAATCAGGAACTTCCACCCAGAAAGAGGAAAAATAGGGGTTCAAAGATTGCATTGAATTTCGTAACTTACGAAGTTGGAAACCTGGAACTATGGGTTTATAAAAAAATATTGTAACTATTTTTATAGAATGATCTGTCATGAAACTTAATGTGACAAACCAAACTCTACGCGGGCAAAGCTGCGGGCAACAACTAGTCATTCATATATGTTCATGTTGTTATCTTTCAAGAACGAATTAACTAATTTCAAAAAATAATCGCGTTGAATTGAGCCGATTTGTTTGCAATCCAAATGAAAACTCTCAACCGGAAGAATTATATTATTATAGACAAACTGCTTCTTTCCTAGTATAAAAGGAAAGAGAAAATACGACTTCATACTGATAACTACTTTTTTTCTTTCAAGATGTAATTCTCTCCATGATTCATCTACACATGTTTTATTACAATCTGTATACGAATGTTAACTGGAGATCACTGGAGAAAATAAAAACAAGGCCTTCCAAAACTCCATAAAGCGAAAAATATGTCAGTTATTCATGAAGTTGCAAATTTCCGAAACTGATAAAATTAACTGGTACTTCAACAAGTGTCTGAAAACTAATTGTATCTTGTACAGCTTGTCAAATATAGGAAGAGGTTTGAGAATTTCTGCTCTCTCTCTCTCTCTTTCTTTAGATTGTACGGTACTAACGAAAGAGAGATAGATCAGAAATTCTCAAACCTCTTCCTATATTTGACAAGCTGTAGTTTCACATATTAGACCTGCCTCACTGAAAATCACAAGAAACATTATTTGTTGGAAAATAATATGCATTGACCACATTACATTTTCCGGTTACTATAGGAAATGTTATTTTTAGGAGTTTTGTAATTGTCAATTAATTTTTATAGTATTGTCAGTTCATTTCGGAAATTATACATTTGATCAGTTTATTTTATATCAATTCGGATATTTAAACAACCTTCTAGTCACTCAAGAACCCTTGGTACACATCAATACACCGGCTGTACTTCTGTGTTACATTATTCGATATTGCCTTTTGGAGGCCCAGATAACAAACAGTTCCTGATGAAATAGCACACTGTTCAGGGTATTCCCAATTGACCAATTATCTGGTTATTAACAAAGCATGATAATACAAGCTTATAAAATGGTATTTGAACAGTAAAATTGCTTCAAATTGTTGTTGACTGCGAAAATAGTGTTTATTCCTAAGGACCATCATGTTGAAAAATACATTCGCCTTTCATGAAGGAACGATGGAATGAGAGATATTTGAATAATTAATTATTTTGTGTGTTTTATACTACGGCTGTTTTCATTAAAACATTTCGCTCAGATGAACGTTAGTGAATGTTCAGCATATAAATTAATTACGGAAATATTTTTAGAGGAAATCCTCTTTACTTTAAATGGTCAATTATTACGTTTCGAAAGTTTTGACCGTTTTAATGTCATGTATTATGTATCTCCATATCTCAATGAATATTTATTCTACTGTGTTGTGATATATACTGATCGATAGAGAATTTTGTACTCTATACATTGATACTGTCCATTTTTCCAAATTTTATTTTTTTGCCACTTTTCAGCCCATACAATTTTTCTCTACCAATTCAAATTGAACAGCCCGAAAAATTAACCAATGATAGTTTTAATGAACGCACTGTTGAACGTTGGTTTGTTTCGGAAATTTTAGCTTGAATTTTGGCCCCGAACTGGTTGATCTACAGTAATCCAGGACGAGGATTTGAGGTCTGGTGGAGACGGGCCCATCACAAACGGTGCGTGGAGTGGCGGAAAAACTAGGCGTCAGTTCCCATGCGATTTTGACGGTTTAAGACATATTGAAAAGGTCAGTAAGCTTAAAAAGCGGGTGCCCCATGATCTGTACGATCGACAAAAATTGTCACGTTTCAAGGTCTGTTCTTCTTCGCTTTTGCGCAACCACAATAATACTTTTTTGGATAGGATTGTAACATGTGATGAAAAGTGGTTCCTCTCGACAACAGGAGATATTTAGCACTCTGATTGGACACCAGTGAGCCAACCAGGCACTTTCCAATGGCAAAAACCCACCAAAATAATACCATGTAGGTATGGTGGTCTGTATGGTGGTCAATGGCTGGTGTGATTCACTATAACTTTCTGCAACCGGGCCAAACCGTCACAGCAGAATCAAGTTCAAGACGTGTTTTTATAGTTGATTTACATTAGTTTTTTTACATTGGTTGTGATGGGTGGCCCTGCTATAGGCTCATGCCTCTTCATGGTTACAGCAGAGTCGAATCGTGAGGAAATCGACGAGATGTACTAAAAATTGCTTCAGCAGTTACGGGCACTAATCATCAGAAGACATTCGATTTTGTTCCGTGACAACGTCCGTCCACACGTTTCACAAATCACCATCCGAAAGTTTAACAAATTGATTGTCAAAGTTCTGCCTCTTCCACCATACTTCCCAGACCTCTCGCCAACCGACTACTAACATTTAGAAACCCGAGCACATAATTTTTATGCTGACAGACTTAATCGAATTGTGTTACGCTGTCAAAATTGCACTGATTCAAATGGCGCTTATTTCGATTGAATTGAATGAGTATCTACTAAGATTTTACAGTTTGAGGTAGACACATAAAAACGGGCAAAACTTTCAAAACAACCTAGTGATTCAAAATATATCATATATAGTCTATGAAACAAAAAACCATCAAAGTATCAATGGAAACTTTTTAGGAAAACATATTGATCGTCTATAGAGGTTTCTTCTATGATATCGGGAGAAAGAACACAACACGCAACTGAAACATTTTTGTCTCCCTGTATATAGGGTGGCCCAACAGAACAACGGAGTTTTGCTCAACAATATGATGAGGAGCATTTGATGGTTCAAAAGTACTCCTTCTTATCTTGTCTTGATATCCCGTCAAGTTAAAATAAGAGGGAAAACTTCATTTTTTTCAAACATTTCTCGCTGTGATTTATTTGATTATTCGTTTCAGTTTATTCATGTATTTCAAATATTTATCAAAATTTATTTTGATACTATCATCATGTTGTACTGTGTAGGAGATAACCTGACGATGAATTTTATTATTAAAAATTTTGAGATTACTTCAAGAAAGAAACATATAATTCAATTCAATATTTGAAATAATTCAACAAAATGGTTCAGACTTTCGCGGCTGAGATTTTCAGTGTCACTGTTTTCCGAGTTTGAAAGCCGTGAATTTTTGGAATTTCTTCCTGACGTTTCGCTGTCGCAAGTGGCTAGCTTCTTCAGAGGTTTAACCATCATAGCTTGCTGTCCGATGACTAACTTTCAGGCTTCGTAAAGCATTTTTATTCCTTGTCAGGTAGTCAGTTGTATTGGTACCTGTATTTGTACCTGGAACATTAACAATATTGCTACCTGTTGTCATTCTGTTCGTTATTCTTGAATTCCTCAAAATGGGGTTCCATATTCGATTGCGGTTCACCGCTTCTTCTTTTCTGTTGAAATTCTCCGTGTTTTTGTGTATCTCTATTGCCTCCCGTACCAGTCCGCTATAGTATCCCTGATTGGGGGCAATTAGTTCTGTGTTTTCACAAAAAATTATGTGGTCTCCTTCAC
>WOGR01003006.1:0-16474 GCA_015342045.1 Leptinotarsa lineolata
AATTGTTCGTTCCGTTAACCAGCTGACGAACGTCAACCCTCAGAAGTCGAAACTTGTGCGAGCAATGGATTAACGAGGCCTTGCCTTTTAACGTGCGCACGGTGGCCTCGGCGGGGAATCGAACCCCAGTCGTCCGCTTGAAAGGCGAATGTGCTAACCTCTACACTACCGTGACCACATCGTGACCTTGATCGTAATTTTCGGAGACTATATAAAAATTTTAGAAGCAAATGGTACATGTGAACTAGATTATATGGTTTAGCTATGAATGACTAGAACCAACATCGTGGCTCGTTGGTTTTCTATTTCACTTGCTCTCTTTGATAAAAATAAAAAATACTACTATTTTCTCACTGTTATGGAGGTGATGGCATTTTTTCCAGAAATAAGTATTCTCGCCTATTGCAGGATATTTTGTGAACCGCATTGCTTCGTTGATCAAGCAATAATCAATCAGTTCGAATAGAATATTACGTCCACAGCATAGTGGGCGTAATATTCTATTACGTCCACTATGCTGTGGACGAAATATTATTCCATTTATATTTTGCAGCCACTTCACTAAAATATACTGGGAGTGTGATGGTACACTGCCAGGATCAATTAAAATATAAATAATTTAATATTCTTCCAAATCCATTAAGTTTCTGAGCACTTTTCAAACCAGAATATCAAGTTTCAGTAAAAGAAAAGCAAAAGAAATTGAAAACGATTTCTCAGGGAAACTCGTAGAACCATTTTTGAAGTGCTTGAAAAAATATTCATTTTTGTTTTTTTTATACAAGTTGCTATTATCAAAACTGTGCGAGTTATGACGAAAATAACGTGGCTCCTTATTTTTTCGGCGATAAAAAATGTGAAAATTACCCCCTTCTTATCACACCAAATTAAAAAATCATTACCACTTTAAAATTCACTTTATTTAGGTGCTCTAAAAGAATTACCCGCTTGAAAAAATTGAGCTTGAAATGAAAAGAGTATCTCTGCAATTTTGCAGAAAATTGCTTTTTATTCAGAGAATTTCAAAAACTTTCAAGTGCAGCTTTGATGCATACACATTATAACTATATTTTGCCTATTTCCAATGATTTTTGAGTTAATAAAAGGTAAAACTAGAACCTCTGGCGTTGAATGAATCCAAACAAGCACTTTTCGTTATTACCAAACGCACGTTTCACCAACCAAGTTGGCGTCTTCAGGAGAGGAATAAAACAGTTGTCTCCTGAAAATGCCAACCTTGTTGGTGAAACGTGTGCCGAGAAGGGTATTGCATTTCTGGTGATTGAAAGAAGTGCTTGTTTTGGAGATTATGAGTCATTTTGAAAAAAGGGTAATTTTTTGCGAAATGACAAAAATGCTCATTTCACTTTCAGCCCAATTTTTTGAGCAAATTATACCGTTTAAACTTCTAGTGAACGTAAAGTACATAAACACAGTAAAAGAAATTGTAAGGTATAGGATGGAGAAAATAATTTCTGTCTAATTTCTACAAGATTTTTATTTGTTAAGATCGGTTTCGGTTTATTAAACCATTCTCAAGTTTACTTGAGAAACCGAAACCGGTCATAACAAATAAAAATCTTAGTAGAAATTTGACAAAAGTTATTTTCTCTATCCTATATTTAATATGAATTTCCACAAAAGAAATAGGTCATCAATCGAATAAGTTAAATTGTAAGGTGCTAACGATTATTTATTCGTCATAACTCGCTTAGTTTTGATGATAGGGACATATGTAAAATAGAAATGAAGTTTTTAAGGATTTCAGAAAAGTCCTATGACATTTCTTTGCAATGTTATTTGGTTACTTCAAGGCATTTTATGCTACATCTTCACAAAAAAAATTGTAATAAAATACATACTTTTTGAGTTATTCGCGAAAAAACCTCTGAAAATATGAGTTTATCGATTGAAAAAATTGACACTTTCACTCGCAAATGAGTCTAAAAGTACTGAAAAATTAGTCAATCTATTCATTTCCGGGCTTATTTTCACACCTGAGAAGGGATGGCATCCACTCCCAAGGTAAAAGCAACCTCCAGTGGCTCCAGTACAGATTCAACTTTGTAGTAAAACCTAAATTCAATTTTTTATGAACATAGGTGTTGTTTGGCAAAATTATAAAGGAAAAAGTATTGACTGGCTATTAACCTTTCAGGAAGATGTTTCTATACCTATTATGAGGTAATTGTTGATAACAAACGGCAGCAGAAAATTTCTTTCAAGAATGACAAGTAATGACAATTTCGGATGTTTTTTGTTTTAAAGAAATTAGCAAAATATAAGTCCATATTGAAGAAAATTCTCGTAGGAATTAGTCGATTAATGAATGAAAGAATTACATACCTTCTGCACCAGCAATTGTTTTATTGTAGCTATACCTGCCTACTACCTGTATAATCAAGAAAAATATTTTTGCTATTTTCTACAAGAAAAGTATTTTATTTCAGTATAAAACTGGTGCACTTTTAGTTATTGTTGTAATGAAATAATATCCAGTTACTATTTCAACACTTTCCGTTTATTGCATGAAATAGCATTGATAATATTTACGTATTTGTTCTACGAAACAAACGAAAAAACATTACTCAGCATTCTGTGAAACTCAAAGGGGCAACGATCATCGACCAACTTGGAATTCCCATGGCCAACCGAGTGACGATAGAAATATATCGAGTAGTGACTGGAATATTATACTGCTTAGACAAGCGCTTCATATCATTTACCCTATCCTACGATTAAGTTTTACGTGTACCGGCAAGTACAAAACCAAAGATTCGCCTACTCCATGCAAACCGCATGCACACAGACCTGCGAAACAAAAAATAACGACAATAAGGAACCGAGAGAATGCCGCCGGCTGGTCGTGCCGTGATTCTGGTCGGCGAACGAGATCACAATTTGGTGACGTCACGCCGCCCCCATTGCTGTTAGTTGCTAAGGCAAAGGAGGCCGTGTTCGCCTGTTAAAATGGACATCGCAGTGAGCCAAGGTCGTAGCAAGGTCCTCGCTGCTAGCGACTGGTGACGATTTAGAACGGTCGATTGTGTTAAAAAATCGCAGTTTTCCGTGTCGAAATAGACGTGTACGATATACATACCTGAATGGTAAGTTATGTAGACAGGATGATAAAGCACAACGACTGATAAAACTTCTTCCATTTCCATTCAAATCAACTTCATTATTCCTAAGACACTACAAAGTTTATAAAAGGGAAATACAAAACAATATACTAATTGAAAAGTGACAACAGTCCAAAAAATCTATGACAGAAAAATGAAGGATTTTTCATGTAACCGTGGAAATAACAAAGGTTTCTATTTATTTTTGAATCACTAATACATTGACCCGTTACTTGATGAAAATTTATTTTCAAATACCTAAGTTTCAGTTTTGCGATGGACTTTCACTCAATCAACACATCGCTATCATTGTCTATTTTTGAAAGATAGGTACAGGTACACCTACAGCTACGGAATAGACAAGAAAGAAAGTCTTACTGACTAAAATGAATTGTTTGCAATTTGTCTACGTCACATAATTTGACTCACTTTGTATTTGAATTGGGATAGATTTATAATTCGTTTCATTTTGTTCACAAACAATTGTATTAGTAGGTAAATTCGAACATGATTGCGGAAAACTTTTTATATTTGCTTGTTCTATAATCATGGATGTTATGTATAATACATTTTATACTGAAATATTTTGTTTTGATTTGACTGATTATATTGAGTTACATATAGGTAATCAGTGAAATATAATTAGGTATTTTATAAAATATTCCAATCAAAAGAGAGGTTTTTTCCTCCTTCAAATATTTTGTTTAATTTTTGTTTTTGATGTAAATATGAAACAAGGTGATTCTAATGTTTACTTCAATTTGTGTGATTACAATCAAGACGAAATTTTGAAGTCGTGATTTATAGGACATTCAAAGTCACTTATGTTTTCTGCAGAATAAATTTCTGCTATATCTATCATCCGCATACAATTTCAAAATACCGTCTGATCACGAACAACTCGAAGATTCTCACGGACAAAGTATGATGAGTTGATTTTTCGAGTTTCGCTCCGTGATCTGGGTTTTTGATCCTCACAGTGATTATTTTATCAACGTTTCGGCAAAGTCTCATTTGCCATCTTTTGGTGATGTTTGGAGTTTTGAACTAGACTGATTCACTCGAACTCTGTTTCTTAATTTTTTACCTGGGTATGCTGCCACTACGTGTGTTGGCTCGACTACCTGTTTTGACCCGATTACCTGTGCTGTCTCGCCTGCCTTTGTCATAATACCTGAATTATTATGTGCTAAGTTTTACTTTTGGGGTTCGATTTCATTGCTTGCTAGTGTTTTTGTGTTCTCGAAACTGATGTTGTGTCCACCGCCAATACGTGTTGGGAGAGAGAAGACGTGGTGACTTTTCCCTTCACTGATAATTTGTGTTAATCCTTGCGTATGTTGATTCGCCTGTTGGTCTGACGCAGGGATGAACACAAATCAGTGAAGAGAAAAGTTTTTTTATATTCAATTGCTTTCATATATCTTCGCATTAAAACGTTTCAAACCATAGTGGTAGGGTTCGTTGATAGAAATTAAGTGAGGCATCTTTGTTGAACTTGCAAGTACATTTTTGAATAGTGAAATAACCAGATGATAACGAACTCTAAAAGTCCTCTGAAAGGAGTTCCTGGTTGACAACATCAAAAGCTTTCCTCAAACATGAACAAGGTAATCCATATTTTTAACTTTCATCTAATTTGATGTAAATATATGTAATCAGATCTGATGGCTTACCTACAATACCTAAAAATGAAAATGATAAATGCCTACCGATGGTAATATGTCACGGATAAAACCAGCAATGTGCTCCAGAAAATTACATGAATTCATGAATATCTATTAGTGGCCGAAGAATGTATGCACACTGAATCAATTGGTTAATTGACTCGTCATTTGAATTACTAAAAAGTAGACGTGACATCTTGGAATTCTAAGTAATTAATGAATCAAGACAATGTTGCCATATATCGTGAAGAAATTGCCTGTACTAACAGCACTAAGACATTGATATTTAAAATTAATTTGTCTACATTTTTTAAGTGCACCTTGATTTGCTAATGAACAAATCGGTCTTTAAAAAAAATCACAGTTCTTATTTGTACAATCATTGGTATGGAGCAAATCAGATGAATATTGATTGCAAATTGTAAAACTATTCAAAAATTCAAGAAACACTTTATTCTGAGATTTTCACCACATAGTTTTACAAAAACGCAACACGTGTTTCGCTATACAATAGCTTCTTCAGGCGTGTCTTTACACCCCTGAATAGATGTGTTTTCTTATGACATATTTCAAAAAAATGAAATGACCAGATGTCATATGCGATAGTTTACGTGAAAATATATACTGAATGTTTTTTTGAGAATTCAGTTACGGTTCATATTTCCGCTTTCAACCGCTCGTCTTAGCAATGACAACCAGATATGACCCATTTCCACAGAGCTATTCAAAATACACTTGTTACCTGCTAAAAGAATATATGCGGATTCATTGAGTTTTCTAATTTTTTCATGAGTTTCTGTGGTAATAATTTTTGTTTCACTCCACTTTATAGCGTGATCACCAGATGATTTTAGAATATGCTCCGCTATCCCCGATCTTGTTATCTGTCTTATATTATATATTCACGATGTTCATTTTTTCTCACATCTAGGGGTCTTGAGGTTTCACCTATATATCTTTCTCCGAAGAAACAAGGTATATTGTCAATACACCCTTTCGTTTTTTAAATTTTATTTCCGGGTTTACTTTGTGTCAAAACAGATCTCAACATTTTGGTAGTTGTTCTTAAATGTCAAATAGTTTAGTTATTGATAGACCAGTGGCTGCATGAATAAAAAAAAAAAGAAAAAAGTGTTGGGATTGTACTCAGAATCACTTGCTGGGAAAGCTTCCGCTCATTCTTTGAGAAATATTTCATTCATGTTTCTTGTCAGAAATGAATGGTTGAGCCTAAAATCGCATGTAATTTTCAATAGTTTCTTTGTTAACGTCATAATTATCGAGGATTACACTTCCCAGTATAGAATATTGCAACCACAGCAGAATGAGGGCCATTTGTATTTTATAATCACTCCACCAAAATATACTGAAAGTGTGGTGCTAGGAGAATCTATGAAAATATAAATAATTCAATATTTTTTTTAAATCTATAAAGTTTCTGAGCACTTCTCAAGCCAGAAAATTAATTTTAAACAAAAGAAATTGAAAACAAGTGAAACTGAATCAGATCAAATTTCGATCCGATTTTTATAAAGTTATATTTTTGGAAGGACATTCGTAGAACCATTTTTGAAGTGCTCAAAGACATCTTCATTTTAGTTTTTTTATAAAAGTCGCTAGCATCAAAAGTGACCGAGCAAGTTATGACAAAAATAATGTGATTCCTTTTTTTCGGCGACAAAAAATGTGAAAATCACCCCCTAATAGGGAATATGCATAATTTTTTTGTCTCAAATTAATTATTCACATCTTTATAACATAGAAAAAGACATAAATAGGTTCTAAATTATTCAAATTATTTTTCAAAATGAAATTAAAAACATTGAATAAATCCGAGCCGTTCAACCGTCACCATTTAGGGCGCCCTTTGGATGACGTCACATGACACGTCCCATGTTTGTTTACTCTAAGTATTTCAGTTACTTCATATATATTTTCAATTTGGATGGCTATACAGATCATGAAAGAAGCTAAAAAACCTGCTTACAAGTATTGTATGGTACCGAAGTGCAAAAACACTGTTACAAATACATCCGATAAAGTGTTTCTTCGTTTTCCAAGCGATGCAAAAGTACGAAAACAATGGTGTATGATGATGAGAAGAGATAATGTTTCTGCAATATCGTGTTCATATTGTTGTGAAAATCATTTTAACGTAAGTATGCTATATTTATATACAGCCTAATTTAGATCAGAACTTTTTTATCAGCTATTAAGCAATGGGAAATTTGGTTTAAAACTAACCTAACCTAGTTTACAAAAGTTTAGTAGAACTTTCTATTTACTCCTTTCGTATTGATGATTGGTGAATAATTTTAGTTTAAGGAAGATATTAATCAAGTAGGACCCAGTACTTTCCGTATGGATGATCATTAAGCAGAGCCCTGCACTTCTTATATTGAAGATACATTACAGAGTGACGAAGCTGTGCAAGTCAATATTGAACCGAAGTACAGAAGTATAGGTATCAATGTAAATATACCGACTGGAAAGAAAAATGTTGCACTGTCACTGTTTCCCCTTTCATCATACAATATCGGAATTTCACCAATAGAACTATCTGTATTGAAAAGATAATTGTTTACAAATAACCCAGCTGAAAATACTTCTATATCACGTGATTGTTCTGTGATATCCAATGATTATGAACCAAGTTGTATATTATCTTAGTTCAGCTCAGTGCAAGATGATTCCTAACCAAGCAGTGATGGCTGACAGAGGATTTAAAAACTTGTCATGTTTGCTAGAAGCTAAAAAATGTACCCTCATGAGACCACCTTCTGTTTAAAACTCTACCCCAGCACTAAACATGAAGTAAAACTATCTAAATTGATAGCAGCAATTAAAATACATTTTGAACAGGTAATAATTAGGGTAAGAGAGTTCCATATGTTACTTCTTCTTGCTTGTGTGGATCATTATTTAATTCTTATCATAGATCATGTAATAATAGTAGCATGTGGATTGGAAAATATGCAGGATGTGTTAATGAAGAAATAATATATATTTAAATTTTTTATCGAAGCTCATACATAATTTTAATAGTATAAAAAACAATTAAAATTGAAAAGAAATCAAATCAAAATCACTGAAATACCTCTGCAATAAACATCTGTTTATATATAATTTGGCTTATTTGCGTATCATAATCAACTTCTAATATTGTTACTTTTTTATGATGTTTCAAAATCAGTATGAGCAACACCAAACAAAGTCGTTAAGGTGCTTTACTCAATGATAACAAACGTTTTTTACAAATTATTTCATATCTATCACTATCCATATTTATTACCGCTTTTTGGGTTTATAGCCATCCACAATCTGAAAAAATAAAAGCTGAATCAATAGGGAATCTGCTGAAGTGTAGTAAAGGGCAAACTGAAAAGTTCACCCCGAAAAGTTACAACGTAATATTTAATCAGTAACTTGTCGTATTCATAAATTTTGCTTACAAATTGAAAAAAATCAATTGAAAAAATTAAATATTTATACTTAGCTTTCTTAAGTGGGTTAATGTTCCAGAAAACAATCCTTTGCCGTTTTCCAAACCTGAAATTCACTATTAAAAATCTCGCCTCAAACTGTGATAGTTCTAATTTCTTATGATTTGTGTAAAATTTAAGGTTTCGAAAACCGAAAAGGATTGTTTTCCGAAACGTTAACCACTCAAGAAAGCTAAGGATCAATATTTGATTTCTTCAATTGATTTTTTTTTCAATTTGTAGGCAAAATATCGCCTTGCTCTGATGGTCGAGAAAAACCACATCAGGATTATTAGCTTATATGAGCCCGAGGGTGGGAAATGAATATTTCCAATGTATTCTCTTTCTCCACAACATATTCAATATCTTCCGGAGTGTAGGGCAACACCGATGTGCAATACCGTAGTGTCTTATGTGGTTGTGAAGCACTCATAGGGCCGCGTTATGTCGAAAGATACAGACTAAGACCGCATGTGCTGGACATGCTGACAGCAAGTGCATTAGGGTCTCAGGCACCTCACGGCAGGCCCAGCACATTGCGTCAGGAACCTTTATACCCAAATCGTGACTGTGGTAAACTAAATTGATGAAGACCCCATCCTACAGGTCATCATGAACCCCTCAGTTTCCGACTTCAGTTCACCTGACCTGAGGGAAGGGAAGATCAGGCGCTTTCATAAGCCGTGGTCTTCAGTATTGTTGAAGAGGACCCTATGCATTGGTTCATTTTTTTGTTGTTGCTGGAGTGAAGCGATCTCTGCGACTTTCATATAGGCCTTCTGCTGAACGGGCTCCAATTCGGTGATAGAGTTGTAATCACATCGTTCAGTGTCGAAAACTAAATCGAGTTTGTCAGCCGCTCATGCAGCTACCCTCAAGAGAAATACTCCAATTCTTGCTCTCTCATGGTCGCAGCATGCAGAGAAGGGAATCTGAACTCCTGATGGCTTTACAGGCTCCATTCACTACCACTCTGTCATGTAGACACTCCAAACTGAAAAGTCTACGGCGTTCTTGTTGCCGGGGGAAGTACAACCGTGGAACGGACGATTTGGGACGATTATAAAAATAATTATTATTATTATTTCAAATAAGTGGTGCCTATCAGTTATCGTTACTTTTGTTACCTCCGTAATAATTTTCAGTTTTATTTTTATTATATATATCACGCATCAATAGATAGAGAAGTTATGTGGACTATTCATATTTCCAGATGACTACATTTTGTCTTTTGTAATTACTCCCGGAATTGTTATCTAATCGACAATTTTGTAGCCCCTATCATCCATGTCCTTGTCTTCAATATTTTAGCATTTCAAGTGACCTCAAAGAATCAACTTCACAATGGCATAGATGCAGTCCAACCAGTTCTTGAGTTTATTTTTGTTCTATTCGTTTGTTGATACGGTAATAGTGTGCTTTAATTATTCAGTCCAATAATATATAATAAGTTGATATTTTAGAAATTTACAAAAATCCGAAATGGATCATGAAGCATCACATTACACAAAGTCAGGTGAGAACTCAAGGTTGGGAATTGATTTATTTCCTTGAAATGTATAAAAATGTGTGTTCCTGAAAAGTCTGAAATCGGCAATGTTGATCATAAAATTGGAACCTCTGGTGATTCCGAAAAGTGCTTGTTGTTGGTAACACTCATTGTAGAAATCGTGTGAAATCGTTTACACAAATCAAAAGATTTCGGAAAAAATTATCATCCTACATCCTACAGTCATAATATAAATCCACAAGCTCTCACTTACGAAACCCTTTTGCTAAAAGCCCCTCATTTCTCTTTGAAATGTAACTTTCTTAATTTTGAATTTACTTGTATATATTCAAAAATGTACCCAAAATTATTTTTTTCTGAAAGTGTCGACATCTCAAGTGTATTACGGTTGGGTGGAAGAGCAATCTCTGCGATGATTTATCATACGCGGATATTGAATCCTGCCATTTGATTGGTTGTAATTGTATGGAACCATCAAAAAAGACATCATTATTATTATTATTACTTACTAATCAACATT
Source organism: Leptinotarsa lineolata (assembly GCA_015342045.1). Lineage (NCBI taxonomy): Eukaryota > Metazoa > Arthropoda > Insecta > Coleoptera > Chrysomelidae > Leptinotarsa > Leptinotarsa lineolata. The sequence goes on from WOGR01003006.1 coordinate 10,302, forward strand.
TTATTAGGGCATGTAATAAGTTGGATAACATTACAAGATGGAGCACCCAATTCATTCATAAAAATACGACTTTATGATTGGTGCTGAAGAGGCAATGAGACAAGTGTCGTATTCCGAAACATCGATGTCCACCATTGAGAATGACAGTACATATTTCATGTAAGTGAAATTTTACCTCTTTTATATATTGTGTAGCACTCTTGTGAATGATAACTTATCCAATTTCACACCGAATGTTTGGAGTACAAACTGAATAGAAAAAGAGCATTTTTTTTTGAGTCAATGTCTACATATAAAAGTAGTTGTTTCGAAAGTATTTTTTGTTTCGTGTAATTCAATGTTAATATTGAAGTATTTGTTTCGAGAGTGCTTTTTTTCCAGTTTGGGCCTTAAAGTTACTTTTTTGTATGATCTATACATCTTTGTAAAGAGTTTGTTTCGAAATTGTTTTCATTCTTTCATTGGGAGATTCCTATATTTTTTGTATGAAGTAGAAAGAAGTAGAAAGCCAAAACCTTTCTCTCCCAACAATTAACCTCTCCTAAAAACATACCCCTTTCAATTTAAGTAATACGTTGATCTGTTGCCTACAGCAAAAATATATAAGTTGCGTAAAACGTATGTGCTACCTAAATCCTCCATCAGAATTAGAAATTTTTTCATTTTTACTTTCAATACAATATTAATATCTTTACATATAGTCAGTGGGCATACTTGAAGACTGGCTATAAATCAAATCATATAAAATAACAATTTGTTCAGGCCAGTCTCAAAATCCTTACAATGTAGGTTAATGGACTGACACCTATCAGAAAACAACCACTCCCCTGGCTAATACCACGAAGGGCGTTGGATTATATTCGACAGGTGTCAGTGCAGGAATCTTCACTGAAGTATTTTCTGCATATGCTGTTGGCGATACAACTGCCGAAATCGATTTTCACTTATTAAACGGACACACTTGCAGACTGGTTTCGGGCTATTTGGCCTCTCGTCAGTGCAAGGTAGTGGCCATCATCAACATCAATATCAAAATATTCCATAATTAAAACTCGAATTCCTTGCAGTCTATCATTCCTCAAACTAAGCTGAAGCGAACAACAAACAACTTGTTTGTCACTGCCCCACCTAGTGAACGAGATACTTACCAACGGCATATCCGAAATTTGTCGCCCAATTCCTCGTATAAGAAAAGAAAACTCTTCACATATAGTCAGTGGGCATACTTGAAGACTGGCTATAAATCAAATCATATAAAAAAACAATTTATTCAGGCCAGTCTTAAATGATGGCCACTTCCTTGTACTGATGAGAGGCCAAATAGCCCGAAATCGATGTGCAAGTGTGCACACCGATTCCAATAATTGAAAATCGATTCCGGCAGTTGTATCGTCAACAGCATATGCAGGAAATACTTCAGTGAAGATTCCTGCACTGACACCTGTCGAATATAATCCAACGCCCTTAGTGGTATTAGCCAGGGGAGTAGTTATTTTCTGATAGGTGTCAGTCCATTAACCTACAGTGTAAGGAGTTTGAGACTGGCCTGAACAAATTTTTCTTTTATATGATTTAAGTTTAATAGCTGTGACTTATGCACTGCTTACTATATCTACCTATAACAAAGTTGTCACATTTGTATCCAACGCTCCATATTGAAACTTTTTGATACGAATTCTCCTCAGTTGATAATAATGAGTGCCGATGAACATAGTGAACATGAGTGAATAATCATGTTCACTATATAAGCTATGATGTGAACTTATTTCATTTTTCAAAATATTTATTCTTCATAAACTTAAGTCATTTTTGGTAACTATATCATATACATATACACCAACCAGTGTACAATTCAGTTTTTACAAAATTTGATAATAGTTTCTTCAAACTCATAATGAGGTTGAATTACTCAAAAGAATTCGTTGGAAAAATTGTTTCAAGTACTGTTTGTCAAATCTAGAAAGATACTTGAGAACTCTTTCTCTTTCGCTCTCTCTCTCTCTCTCTCCCTCTCACCTTCTTATAACGAATGTGCATCTAGTGGAAAATTTTGAAAGCTCTTCCTATATTTGACAAACTGTATATTCATTTTAGAAAAATTTGGAATAGTGTCTTTCAACATGAACAAAATAAATATGCTCTCTTCAAATACACGTATTCCATTTTTCACAATCTCATTGTGAAATATCAATTAATGAGCACCTACCGAAACTTTGTTATCATATTCATTGGAATATTTTTCGAAAAAAAAAACTTTCGAAGAACTGTAACCTGTCTAATGACAAACATTAAATGAAATAAGCGAGAAACAAGTTATGTGCTGATTGCTGATTTTATTGAGTGAGACAAGTATTTTCATATAACATAAATATATTCCTGTTCAATTAGTTCTAATGAAGTCTTCTATGAGTTTCACACAAATAATGTTATAATTCATTTCGAATTCAGAATTCCATGCGTCTTTTAGTTTCTTATTGACGGCGTCTTCATTGGCTTTGTTCGTCTATATAAATGTAGCCGATATTAACCGGACCATAGAAAGAATTGATTGACATATCATTGATTAAAATCCACTCAGGCGTTATTATATAGTTTAGACGTTATGGTGAACGTGTTGAAAGACTAATGAACGTACTTACATACACTGCTGAAATCGTAAAACGTTCTTTTGGCTTTGCCCTAGCCGGGTAAAAATTATTCTACCGGTAGTCTCTTCGATTGACGAAAAACTTCAGTCATCAAATTCTTTATCTAGAAAATAGATACAAAATAGTCAGATATAACTTTGTACACAACAAGTACCAAGAGTTCATTAAAATAAAGTTATGTAACATAGTTTCTTTCTGTGTAATCCTTTCTTTATGATATGCTGATAGAATAGTAAAATATTTATACATTTCGAAATACATGATGTTAAAATGGTAATGAGTTTTACAACTTGGATATCACCATTTCCACCCAATTAGTATCATCGTGAACTCTTGAATAATGAGGGTGAAGATAAAACTAACAGGTAATGTATAGACCTCAATAAAAAACCAAACCATGTTACTTTATACCTACTTTTTGTTAATGTGTTTGAAGTTCATTATATTATTATTTGTCAATTGAAAATATTGATGGAGCAGCGGTGCTGCCGCGTATAGAGTTAAATTACTCTCAAAGATTTGTTTTGAATGTTTTGGCAATAAATAATTTACGACGTAAATTCAGATGGTGTACATCCGTTCTTGAAGTGAATCCTACTGAATAAATAAAGGGTATTTTTGAGAGACCAGCTATGTGATGGATGAACGCGTCTATTTTATATGATGAACCCTTTCAATGTCATGCATATCTTTAATTTGTGTTTGAATGAAAAGATTTTGAGTAATTTTGAGTAAAACAAATCTTTGATTCATTGGGAAAGAACGTTTTTGGCTTTCTACTACTCCATTCTTCCAAAGAGAGGAAGGAAGCATTTTATTATTAGATCATGCAAAGAAGTACCTTTCAGACACGAACTGGAAGAAAAAGCCCTCCTGAAACAGCTACTTTCATATAAACATTGAATTAAATGAAAGAAAAATTCTTTCGAAACAAATAATTTTATATGAATACTGAATTATACAAAAAACACTTTTTTCTACTCAGTTTGTATTCCAAACATTCGTTATGGAATTGAATCAGATATCAATCACAGGATTTCTACACAATTTACTTGATGAAAGGTAAAATTTCACTTCGCCGTAAAACACTTGTAAATTACGATTTTTATGTCTAGGAATAAGTTTGATCTACTTATGTCATCGATGACATCGTAATGACATAAATTCACTTATTTGATTAAATCCCAGCTATACGGAATATTGTTCAATTTGAAAGAGTTATATTTTTAGGAGTGATTAATTTTTTGGGAAAGAAAATTTTTGGCTTTCCAATATTCCATTTTGATACAAAAAAATGTGGGAATCTTTCAAGGAAAGGAAGGAAGCAATATATTTTAAAAGAAGTAACTCTATACAAAGATGTGTAGATCATGCAAAGAAGTAACTTTCCGAAACAAACTGAAAGAAAAAGCTCCCCTGAAACAGTTACTTTCATATAATCATTTAATTACACGTAATAAAAATTCTTTCGAAACACATACTTTCATATGAACACTGAATTATACAAAAAACACTTTACTCAGTTTGTATTCCAAACATTCGTGATGGAATCGAATCAGATATCATTCACAGGATTCCTACACAATATACTAAATGAAAGGTGAAAATATCTCTTACATGGAACACTATCATCCTCACTGGTAGACATCGATGTTTCGCCGTAAGACACTTGCCTCAAGGCTCTTCAGTACCAATCTGGATAAAATTATAAGTAATCAAATAATTTTCTTTTTATATGATATCAATCTAAATTCAATTGATATTTTCGAAACTTCTGAACTAATAAAAAAGTTGGTATTGGCCACAGTTACATGACACCCACTGAGATACTAAAAATACCAACTGAAGTGTCCCAAAGGTTTTTGAATACGCGAATACGGTTGATACACACGGTAAATCTGCTTTGACGTCATATATAATTTTTAAATGCTTCATAGAAAACATAATGCAAGGATTCAGCAAAGGAATTATTTCGATGGAATTCAAATTATATATTTTTGACTGTTATCCAAATTTGTTTCAATGTCATGTATGTAATATTTCTAGGCTTTAGATATTCAGTAAAACGTAATGCATCGAAAACATGCCTAACATGAGACCATATCCATGAATTGATAAAATTTTTTACAACTGACAGTCAGACAGTCGTTGTTGAGACTTCGGGATATTAGCTTCGTCCTCGCAGTAAACGCACATAACACTGATGAATTTGCCGCAGTAGCGGACGAAACCTTTGGTACTATAAGTTCTATTCGACCACAGCTTACCAGTCCCGATTTTTGTCTCTCTAATCGTGATACCAGCCGGGAAAGCATATGTTCTTATGTGACTAATGAAAGCTAATCATATCGTATATTTCCAAATGTCCTTAAAATTACCAAGTAACATAGTAAGAATGACATTAATAACTACCGACCAATATGATCACATCTATCACTTGGTAATATATCTAATAGGTTTATCACATTTATAATCTTAAATAATATTCTGAATGCCCAACAAGTACGTTTTAGACAAAGAATGTCCACAGAATTTGCGGTATGTAATGTACTTAAACGAATAACAGGGAATGCTGATAGCAAAAAAACCTCGGTAGACTTGTACTAGGGTCTGTCAAAGGCGTTTGACAAGGTAAACCATGAAAAACTCCTGAATACGTGGAAAAGTATGTCATAAGGTGTGAGGGTAATGAACCATTTGAGTCCTGCTTATCAAATCGATTCCGAGCATAGTGAATGTACAAACTCATTATACATCAAGTAGAATCATAACACAAGCCAACAAAAAAAAAGGTTTTTGAAAACTTTTTTTACTTTAATAGCTGATTTTTATAGATTTTTGTTTGCTGAATCCAAATCTGATCTTAGTTTTTTGTATCACCTATAGTTTTTGAGAAATTGACTTTTTTTATATAATTTAAAATCTATACGGTATATGGTAAAATTAATGAAACACTAGGTTAAATCACTATCATGGTTTTTATTTACAGTAGGTTACTTGAAATAATGATACAGTGTTGTAATGTAGGTTTCACTAGTCGCTTGGAATTGGTTTACACTTCCTTTCTTTGTTTTCTTTGAAGTTTCTAGTGTAGCTTTTCCTGCGATGAGTCGCTTGTTGAGCTTCACGGTGAAGTGACCAACAGTAGCCTCCCATCATGTTGATGTTCCAGCGGCCCTGGTAACGTTTTTCCATCAATTTAATATCTTGGTGAAAACGCTCACCCTGCTCCTCACTAACATCTCTCAAATTTTCCGGGAAGTAATCAAGATGACTGTTCAAGAAGTGGACTTTCAGGCTCATCAAACATCCTAGTTTCTTGAAATTCTTTAAAATGTTAGCTACAATGGTACGATATTCTGGGTCTTTTGCAATTCCTGAGAATTTTGTAACAACTTATAGTCTGTTACCATTTCGCCTCTATCCATATTTTTTTTCAAAACGGGTAGCCAAGTGCGATCCATTTCTAAGAAGGTGTTCGAAATACAATTCTCTCCAGATATGAGAATATATGCTGATTCTTTT
>WOGR01003008.1:0-16472 GCA_015342045.1 Leptinotarsa lineolata
AAAAAGTTTTTTTTATTCTATATCTGCCATTGAGGATAGCAATGTTTCATGTTAGTTGAATTTCATTTTTTTCGTATACTAAATCTCATAGTGTTCCTGTGAATACGTAATACCTGTTGACTTCACTGGGTCAACAGTATAATAACGTAACTTTTTTGACTGGGTCATTAGTAACCCCGTAATTTCATTCATTTATTTTTTTCAATTGATTCGGCAGCTGCTGTCACCAGATGCGAATTTTCCCCATATCGAATTCTGGATGTTAGACAGCCGAGAAGGCTGTAGGTTTCATGCCGATTGCGCGAAGACTGGCCTTTTTTTGGAATCTGATCATATTGTATACCTACTTATAGTTTTCTCTCCTAATATGATTCCAAAATGATGCCGAATATGCTCAAACTGAATTTTAATCTTAGTTGGAACACTTTTAATTTGCTATTATCCTTTCAATAGATTGACTAAGAAGTCTTTAATTTTTCTTTAATTTTACTTTGTTTTCTTAACTTCATCTCCCTCTACAAGGATGGCATTTTTCACAGTCTAAGAGAAAATGGAATTCCAAGGTTCCAAATATGAGTATGATAAGTAAAACTAGGACTCCATGGACAAACAAAACAATAACGTGTTTTGTTTGTTCATATAAAAGTATTTGTTTCGAAAGAATGTTTTCTTTCGTGTAATTCAATGTTTATAAGAAAGTAGCTGTTCCAGGAGTAGCTGTCTGAAAGTTACTTCTTTAAATGATCTACACATCTATGTTTAGAGTTATTTTTATAAATGATTGCTTCCTTCCTTTCTTCGGAAGATTCCCACATTTTTTGTATCAAGATGGAGTAGTAGAAAGCCAAAAACTTTCTTTCCCAAAAAATTGAACACTCCTAATAAAATATAATCCCTTCAGTTCAAGGAATTTTGGACTTTTCGTATCCTGCACAAATCTAGACTATCCAAATAAGGAAAATATACAGGTGAACAGTAGGTGAACTGTGGAAAGATGAGAGTCTGGCATGAATTGGTTTTTGTCTGAGAATTTAGGTATGGGGATGGTAAATTAATCTCGAGTTCGCGTAAGCTCTCTGGATAAATAATGAAACTTGCTTTCAGAACCTAGAATCATTATCCAACATGAAGCCAAGTTTTGTTGCCTCCGGTACTATATTTAAAGTTATACCATTCAGAGAAATATTCACTTGAGGTAAACACCTTTGGTATAATAACTTGGGACCAAACTTCTTCACAGAAGAATCATGAATATTTTAAAGTTCAGTATTCATGTCAGCAACAGCTAAATTTAGCAATTCTGGTTTAAACGATACATGAAGTTGGGTATCATCAGCGTAAGCATGATTCTTACAGAGATTAATCTTAGACAGTTTTTTTGAGAAATATAAACAAGAAAGCAATGGCTCAAGCATAAATCCTTGCGGAACACCGTGCATTAATGTCACCGATTCAGACAGTTCGCCATATTCACGTCTGAAATAGTACATACAAAATATAATAAGCATTTTGAGTGTAACAGAAAAGTCATAAAAATATATTTAATAAAAAAGAAAAACATTGAAATACTACATACATGTCATTCACGAATGTTATTATTAGTTACTTCATGTATATTATCAACCTTGCAATGGAAAAAACCAGTGGTACTCGATTGTGTGACCTACCTGTTACAAATGGAATGACCTCAGCCACATTGGAGAATTCTATCCTTTTGGGGATTCAGAAGAATATGTACTTAACCAAAATTTGGATTGAAATTCATACAGAAGTGTCCACAGGATGAAATATAATGGAAAAAAATTCAATGATAAACGTGACAATATAATTTCAGTGTAATATATCTAAGAAACAAATATCTGTTCAATTTCTATCATTATTATTGTTATGAGAGCAATATTTTATAATTTTGAAATATTAGTTCACAGAAGATGGTCTCATATAAGATATGTTTACGATGCAATATGTATAATATTACTCAATATTCCGAGCAGAAAAATAATTTCCATATAACATCCTGAAACAAACGTCTCGAAGATGACAGTTATGAATACATTATATATGATCAGTTTCATAAAAAATCAAAATAATTGTTTTCTCTTGCATTTCAGAATTGCTTTTTTTTCACATGGCTTCAAAATAACGTTATTTTGGATAACTATTGATATTCATCGTCAAATATTTGTTCATTTTCTGTTCGTGATTATACGAAAATTCCTTTCAACAAACTCAGCATTGACTGCTCAACCAGGGATCTCATGTGTCTTTACTTCCTATTCAAATTATTCAGAATCGCACTGAATTTTTTGCCTTGAAAAAAGCTACTTCAAAGTTCACCGATGAAATCTTGAAACACCTACCTCTGTTAACGCTACTACACAGTAGAATCTAGTTACAGTGGTCCTGTTGTTGAACGAACGAAAATTATTTGCAACACTGTCCCCTATGATGTCTTCATTTCAGTTGTCTTTCTGGATTTTGAATGAGTTCATTTCGCCCAACGCATTGAAATTTGAGAATCCAAGGATTTTCTGATATATTCAGTTCAATTCCACAATCTCCATTTGGGAAGCTATGGATTTTACATCCGTGTCGATCCGTGATTTTGTATGCAGAACAGGTAGGTAGGATTAAATACGTTACGGAAACAGCACAAGAAAGTGTTTCTGTCGCAGTACAAATATGAAAATACCCCCCATGTTGATTATAATATCAGATTTGCAGATCAATAACTTCAGAGACGTTGATGCAAACATATATAAATTTCAGGTAGCAGTATATCAAGTCAAAATCATGACTTGATATACTGACTGAAGGAATTTTGAATTCCACGACTACATGTCCGGAAGTCGAATGAGACAATGTGGGCTATGTAGCCGTAAACGAAGGAATAGATTATGATAAATTCATGGATGTAGCCGTTACTACGTGGTAAAAGGTAATCATGAAAAATGAGAAATGAAATTTTTCTATGTTTTTGACCACTTCTGTTCGTAACTGAAGTTACTGCAGTTTCGTCCCATAAGGCCTTCTTCAAACTTCCACATTTGAGATATCGCTCTTTTCAATTTCGTTTTTACAACAGCCTTTTTTTATTCCTCCATTCCATTTAAAATAGGTATTTAGGATTGAGGTCGGTGACAAAGTAATATTTATTTGCATTAGTCATGGAATCCCTTAAAATAGGAAATTTGAATGTGAGATCGCTTCTTCCATCACTTCAAGAAGTTCATCAACTAATTTAAGAAGAAGAATTTGATATTTTTATGATATCTGAGACATGACTACCTACTGAACCCAAATGGTTTTACAATATTCAAGATAGATTGAGAAACTAGAGGTGGTGGCTTATGTATTTTTATCAATGAGGTACTAAGAGGGAAATTACACATCATCGCAAGCAAATCCTAAGAGCACCTTTCTGTTAAAAAATTACTTGGGAGGTAGGAGTTATTTATAGGCCTCCTCTCTAAGATACAAAGAAATTTCTGGATGAATTTGAAAATACACTGTTTTCAATATATACGAAAGTAGATAAAATACTATGCACTTGGTGATTTCAATATCAATTTAATGACCTACGAATGCTAAAGAGATCAAAAACTTATATCCATCTTGAAGTATTGTATTTGAAACAAGTCGAGAGTGATCAAAGTATCCCCTAAATCAGTGTATCTTTGATCGCGTGGTTTTCAGTTTCTTTCTTCAAAAGTTTTGCTTATCTTACCATTACTTTTTCAGAATATGTAGGTGAGTAAAAACCGATGTTTCAGTTTTTTTCTTTTATATTTTCGCATGAAAGAAAACTATTCCTATTTATTTGAAGTGAAAAATTTTATAAAAGAAGCAAGTACAGCTAAACAAGACACATACTACTCCAAACTGAAACTGAAGTACCATCAAATATCACAGAACTTATAGTTCAACCAGGAGTGCCTAAGGGGAAAAATCACACCAAATTATATCAACAACAGAACCAGGATAAAAACATCAGCAGCAGAAATAGCGACATTGAAAGCACGAGTGATCTGACTGAAACAAGAGTGCAGAGAATTGTTTTCAAAAAGTAGTATTCTACAACATTATCTGAAGATGTTGCACTCGGAACTCACTTATAATCTCCATCAGATAGAATTTGACATTTTTTATGACCGAGTCAGGTCCAAAGTTAGTGATTTTATATACCAACTTAAGAATCTTGGGACACTAATACAGAAACAACAACATATCATACATAACGAATCAGTCGAACCAGCGAAAGAATCATTAGTTTTACCAAAGTAGAGTTTAACAGAGAGGAAATTTCAACAATATGCAGAGGCCCGAAATACGCACCAACAATATCAATAAAAACGGTTCAGATACGTTGATAACAGATACAGATTATACAGATATAGAGGCATATAAAATCAATGAAGTAATTTAGAACCATCCATTTTCAGTATCAAACCGCAGGGAAACAGGCATAATGAAAAATAATCAACAAAAAATTGTGAAAAACGATCTTTTCCGTAAGAAAGCGGATGAATCGAATGCCATAGTTATACTTGAACGTGAAACATATATCCAGAAAGTTGAATCAGTAATTCGAAGTAAAAATCTTACTGTCATCAAGAAAAACCCAACGGAAAACAGTAAAACTGAACTAAAAAACTTCCTATCAGATATATACTAAAATCATTTTCACGAAATTAGAAAAACGAAGAATCACCAACATGAACCCCTCCTTCCCTAAACTATATGGCCTGATAAAAACACATAAAGAGGATAACCCTATAAGACCGATAGTTTCGTATATAAACAGTCCGGTGAGAAAACTAGGAATACGTCCCAACAAGTTGTTCAAGAATATTACCAATTTCGTCCCACCCTACAGCAATGAAAATTTGCTATCTTTAGTGGAAGATATGAGTAACCAAACCACTCCACATAATTCAATATAAGTTTCATTCAATGTGAAGTGTAAGAACAAATTTTATAAACAGGATTCAGGTTTATCAATGGGCTCACCCCTTAGTCAACTTTTAGCAGACTCATTTATGAACAGCTTGGAGATCACTATCGTAAATTCCAACATGGATAAGAAACATATTCATTTTTTGTACAGATACGAAGATGATATTCTCGCCTGTTTCTGAGATACTACACGACAGCTGACCCAATTTATGACATTCATGAATAATCTCAATAGGAACATACAGTTCACACTCGGAACAGAGATAGAGAATCAAATTAATTTCTCAGACCTCACCATTACACGCAATCAGAATGAATTTGAGTTCAATGTATTCAGAAAACAGAGTTATGGAGAGATTACAATCCCAAGTGATTCTTTCCATCCTGACAGTCATAAATCAGCAGCCTACAATTCAATGTTGCACAGAGCATTCTTGCTACCTTTATCTGCTAACAATCTAGATAGGGAAATCAAAATAATAATGCAGATAGGACATAATAATGGTTACGACGCAGACACAATCCAGAAGTTAGTCAGAAAACAAAGCCGTAAATTCACTTACAGATTAATATACCCCCTGGTCAAGCAATCAAAAATCAAGAAATTTGTAACTCTAACATATTTTTGAAAAAAAACAGAGATAATCGAGGGTTTTTTCAGGAAGAACAATGTGGAAGTGGCATTCAGACCACATGAACAAGATGAATAAATCTGAAGTTTATAAGCTCAAGTGTCCCGAGTGCAATAGTGTTTATGTGAAACAATGTGGTCGAAATTTTCCAAAACGGTATACTGAACTTGAAAGGTTCTTCAGACTAGGTAAAAGTGATTCGACGTTTTTGAACCATTCTTTGAATTGCAACCACAAGTTCCGGAATCTAAACGATACGGAAATTTTGCACTATGCAAGCAAAGGCTGGAAACTCAGTTATTTAGAATCATTGGAAATTCATTAGCATAAGAAGTGCGGTGCAATCTGTTGAATGATAAAATCGATCTAGTTTACTCACCGGTTTTCAAATTAGTATACCCACATTGTCGCAGGTAGAAATAATTCAGGTACCTTGATTATTACCTAGAGTTCTAAAAAATTGTTATTCAAAAATTGTTCATTTCGTTAACCAGCTGACGAACGTCAACCCTCAGAAGTCGAAATTTGTGCGAGCAATGGATTAACGAGGTCTTACCTTTTAACGTGCGATTATCCAGCACGTTGGCCCCGGCGGGGAATCGAACCCCGGTCGTCCGCTTGAAAGGCGAATGTGCTAACCTCTACACCACCGTGATCATTACACTACCGAGACCACACCAAATATAAATAGCGGATATTCTGTGAGAACATAGGCTCTCATGGCCGCAGTCACGATTAGAGAAAATAAAAAACGGGCTGGTAGACCATGGTCGAATGAAACTTGTAGTTCGAAACGTTTTGTCTGCTACTGCGGCAGAAATCATCATTAATAAGTGCGTTGACTGCGAGAACGAAGGTTATATCTCGAAGTCTCAGCAACGACTAAGGCGTGCAACTACTGAACGGAACTTATAGTATCAAAAGTTTCGTCTACTACTGCGACAGACATCATCAGTGATATATGCATTGACTGGGAGAACAAAGGTTATATCTCGAAAGCTCAGCAACGATCGAGTCTCTGCAATAACTGAGTCGTTGCTGAGAATTTGAGATATTACCTTCGTCCGCAGTAGTAGACGAAGCTTTGGATACTACAAGTTTTGAAAGAATCGAAGAATTTTTTTTATGAAAATATTTGATTGTAAATTCTCATTGCAAAGTTCTTCCGACTTTCGCCATCATCAGTGCTCACCTGAAAGTAAGTAATCTAATTGAAAGGTAAGTTTTGTGAAATTTGAATTGTGAGATTATGAATTCAAAAATCCAAAGAACTTTCTCACAATGATCAATGCTTGAATACTCAAGTAAACTTATAGAGAGATTTTCCCTTCATCAAAGAATTATGAATTGCAATTAAATTTCATATTCAAATATTGAATAATTTTATATTGGCATTCCTTCAACAAAAAACAAAAAATAATTTTTTATAATCCAAACATTCGATAATAATTAGTTGACACAAATCATCTACTGATGCTGGTGAGTTTATAAATTGTCTATATTATATGACCCCACAAAAAATATAACGGCCTAAATCGGAAATCTTTGCTTACCTACTGGCCCTAATCGACCGGTTCATCTACTAGGAAACATTTCATTTAAATACTGACAAACAATACAGGTATAGTAAGGATAGTAATAATAATAATAATAATATCGCCTTTATTATTTCACAAACAAAACAAAAACTCAACAGAACATATATATTCAAACTAGAACTTGAAATAAAGGGCAAAGTTCATCGTCGGTAATACATACATCACGGAAAATGTTCTCCCACTTAACCTTGAGTTCTTCCACTCAACCCTGTTTTTCCACTCAACCCTGTTTTTCCACTCAACCCTGTGTTCTTCCACTCAACCCTGTCTTCCACTTAACCCCATATCGTTGAAATGTCTCATTATCATAGAAACGCATATAGTTCAAGAATGTCAATGAGGTATTGATAGTGTCTTGTAACAATTGCAAGTACATTACTCCTGTAATATTTACTGGTAGAAAAAGTTCAAAATGGTATGAGTTCCAGTTTATTCGTTCAGAGTCTCAGCGAGTTGTTTATGATTATATTAACTCCCGCTCAGAAGTGAAATAGTATACTACGTACCTAGGGCGGCATTCTCGGTCGCATTCCCGTGGTGCGCATACGATTTTTTTTTACTGGCAGGATGAAAAGTTCGATCCTTTCAACAGAACATGAGGGTCCAGGGGCAAAAGATTTACCGTTTTTCAATCACAGTTTAAAAATTTAACTGTCGTCACATATTTCAAGTTGTAATAGACAGTTTGATAAACAATTCGTCGCTAGGTTACCGAGAGGAAAAGTTAGTTATGAGCATGCGCGTTTATGTTATCTAACTGGGATAGAACGAGGCAGTTTTGTTTCGCATACAGAAGACGAAAAGCGAACTTTTCATTCCGTAGTGAGAAAAACAGTGTTTTTTTGGAAAACAGGTGTGGAATAGAAAAGTTGGAGTATTTTTTATTTGTCCACTGAATAGATTCTACTATTATATTTAGAAAATTAGGTTTGATCTCGATCTTCAAATTTCAAGTATTGAATTGAAAACAAGGAATCGAAGCAATTTTTGGTAAAATACCAAAAAACAAAAGTTTTTTGGCATATTATCTCTGTACTTCTTTTCAATATCTGCTGCAGCAAATTTGAAAAATTAAAAAGCTTTGAGTAGATAAATATTTTATCGAGGTATATCATGACCCCCAATCTTATATAAGATCTAAGGGTTGGATCTCACCCCACAGATGGGGGGAGATCCAAATATTCTTTCTCAGAACAAGGGGATGGGTCTGAGCAATTTTTTTCTAAAAGCCAACTATGAGAACTAGACCTTGTTTCGTTTTTATAGGCCCTTTCAATATAAGCTCACTTTCATCCAAACTTTCTGGACATCAACGTATCTTATCCTATAATTTCATGCCGACCCTGGTTATTTTTCAGGTTACATGCACAACATTGATATTTATTTATTCAGCGCAAGTGCTAATGAAAATATTTGCATTCGTCTCAAAGTCCATCGGTAATTACTTTTTGCGTAGATTGCATATGAGAGTAGACTGGAATGGGTAATGCGCACTTGACCGAGCCGTGCACTTCTCAATGCTGTAATTTGGACGCTGTTGATAATCAATTATGGGTCAGATTCTTCGATGTTGTTTACACTTGGAGAAGTTTGTTCACGACTTTCTTGAAGTGAGACAGCTGTACATTATATTCGAATCGTTTATTTTCATGGTGGGAGATCTGGGGAACGTTTTATCTCGTTCTTGTGTATATGTTTTATTATTGATTGTGAGTGAAAGAAATTAAATCTAATAAAACTTTCAGAAATGTAGAGAAAAAACTATTGTCTGAATATTATTTGGGAAGATATCTAATGTTTTGGAAAAGGTTTTCGAAACACAACCATAGGCTCACCTAAGAAACTATTCGTAAATTTGACAAATTCGTATACAGGATTGCAGTTGTACCACTTCAGTTCTACATATTATTGGCTCTAGACCAGAATGCATAGAATGTCTCTGGTGAGGTCACTTATACTCCTACCCCATATAAAATAATTTGGCAAAAACTACCTACATCTCTCAAGAAGTAATAAATAAATCTAATATATTTCAGTACCTTCTTAACAGAAATGTTGAGTATAACTTAAGTGAAACGATTTGAAAATGAAGTTAGCACTTCAATTTTCAATATTGTTTACATTTGAAAATAGAATGCTGTTATGTGAAATATATTTTTCACATTATGGTCCATAACTTAAATATCTGGACGAAATACGTGCGACAGATTTCGATTCTTGCACCATCAATCAACATGTATGTAAAGCTGGGTTAATCTGATTTTTGTGTCGAAAGTTTTTTACGAATCAAAAGCGAATCGGTGAAAACACCAGGGTTTCTATGCATCTTGCTCTAGACGCAGTCATTAATGAAGCAAATTATGATCGACGGGAAAACACTCTAAAATCCTTCTCAAAGAGTGGACGTTCAACTAATGAGATTCTATCAACTGAACTACGACATTATATGCTCATGACACCCATCTCTATTTTGCTAAGAGTATCAGGAAATTATCCAAAATTCTTGGTTTACATTTGGAATTAGATAATGCCAACCTACTTCTGATAACAGATAATTTTTGAGTTTATTTGTCGAGTTATGCAGGTTTTTGGTAGATTACTTCGACTATTGTAGCATTGCCTTTGCTATTATCTGCCACAGTTGCTGTCGACATATAAGATATCGGGCACTGAAGTCTACACACAATATATCCTATAGGGTAAAAAACACGAATTCGTTGATTACGAAAGAGAAAACACTACATTTTACTTCTAGTTTGCATCGATTCTCCTTCCTCTCTGCATTTCAAAAAGAAATTCTATGGCATACGTACACAATGTTGAAGTTAGATTCAAGGGTACATTGTCACGTCTACCATTATATACTGAATCATTCGAACGATGATCTAGCAATCAAATCTGTTTCATCTAAAATACTAGACTATCGAATTTCAAAACAGTACTTGTAAACAAATCAAAAGTTCCGCTCAACTCTTTTTAATTTTTCCTGAATTATGAAAATAGTGTTTAAAAATAACTGAAGTAGGTTGTTAAAAGGTGAATTCATATAATATTTTCATAGAATAAGTTGAAGAGCATTTCATATTGTAATGCTCAAGCGATCCATTTTATCTTTGATACTGTGACTCTAAATTTCAGAACATTACCTGTAAACAGATTTAAATTTGAAACTGTCGTCTTATTCACTTCTTGATTGTCGAAATAGTAATATAATATAGTTGTGGAAAATAGTAAAAATAAAGATGGGGACAATTTTTTTGAATTTCAAATGACAGAGTAAGAATCCTGGTATTTTTTGAGCTTCTTCGACATTATTACGTATAATGATAAAGTAAATTGTTCATATATATTCAGTGAGCACACTTGAAGACTGGCTGTGAATCGACTTACCTACACTGTAGGTTAATGGACTGAAACCTATCAGAAAACTATTCTCCTGGCTAATACCACGAAGGATGTTGGATTATATCCAAAAGGTGTCAGTGCAGGAATCTTCACAGAAGTATTTCCTGCATATGCTGTTGGCGATACAACTGCTGGAATTGATTTTCAATTATAGGAACGGGCCAACTTGCAGACCAGTTTCACGCTATTTGGTCTCTCGTCAGTGCAAGGTAGTGGCCATCATCAGCCTGAAGTTGATGATATTCCATAAATAAAAATCGAATTCCTTTCAGAGTATAATTCTTCTAACCAAGATGAAGCGAACGATAAACAACAAATTTGTCATTGCTCCATCTGGTAAACAAGGTATTAACCAACCGAATAATCAAAAATTGCCCATTTCCTTGTATAAAGAAAGAAACCTTCACATATAATCAGTGGGCATACTTGAAAACTAGCTGTAAAACAAATTAACTAAAAGAACAATTTGTTCAGACCAGTCTCGACTTACCTACACTGTAGGTTAATGGATTGACACCTATCAGAAAACAACTAGTCTCCTGGATAATACCACGAAGGATGTTGGATTATATCCAATAGGTGTCAGTGCAGGAATCCTGCAGTATTTCCAGCATATGCTGTTGGCATCACATACAACACACAACAAATTTGTCATTGCTCCATCTGGTAAACAAGGTACTAACCAACTGCACTGACACCTGTTGGATATAATCCAACGCCTTTCGTGGTATTAGCCAGGGAAATACTTGTTTTCTTATAGGTGTCAGTCCATTAACCTACAGTGTAGGTAAGTCGAGACTGGCTTGAACAAATTGTTCTTTTAGTTAATTTGTTTTACAGCCAGTTTTCAAGAATGCCCACTGATTATATGTGAAGCTTTCTTTCTTTATACGAGGAATTGGGCGATTTTTGGATATGCGGTTGGCTAGTACCTTGTTTACCAGATGGAGCAATGACAACAATTGTTGTTCGTCGTTCGCTTCATCTTGGTTAGAGGAGTGATACTCTGAAAGAAATTCGATATTCATTTATGGAATATCATCAACTTTAGGTTGATGATGGCCAGTACCTTGCACAAACAAGAAGCCAAATAGCCCGAAACCGGTCTGCAAGTGTGCTCGTTCCTATAATTGAAAATCAATTCCAGCAGTTGCATCGCCTACAGCATATGCAGGAAATACTTCTTCCAACTGACACCTGTTGGATATAATCCAATGCGCTTCGTGGTATTAGCCAGGGGAATGGTTGTTTTCTGATCGGTGTCAGTACATCAACCTACAGTGTAGGTTAAGTCGAGACTGACCTGAACAAATTGTCCTTTTAGTTAATTTGAAGTAAATTGTATTAATTTCAGTATAGAATAATTGATGTCAGTATAGAATTATATGTGTCATATTGTGTAGCAATCCTGTGAACGATTGTTTGAAGTACACACTGAATAGGAAAAAGGGTTTTTTGTATAATTCAATGTTCATATAAAAGTAGTTGTTTCGAGAGAGCTTTTCCTTCCAATTGGTGTCTGAAAGTTATTTACTTGCATTACTTACTGTAGGGGAGAAAATTTCAGGTTCTTTGAAGGGCTGAAGTCGTCACTGTTGTCGAAGAAAAATCTATGCTATATCTTGTATAAACGCAGGAGTAAACTCTTGGTAACATTACAGGATCTATCCAGTACAGTTCTATTATGTAGATAATCGAAACTCAAAAGTATTATCATAGAACAGACAATTTGGGATGCAAACTCTTACATAGATGTATCATTTTTTGAGTTGTTACTTCGAGTTCATATAGCCCCTTCTGCAACAACCACTTCATGACCTTGTTGACCAGATCTGTTCGAGTTTGTGCTTTCCACAGGGAGAATTTTTTCCTGTCATCAACTCCTAGGAGTGGCGTTGTTCCATCTCAAGATAACTATACATCTCTCCGGCATACAGATCATGCAGGATGTTTCTATCTATTATTTGCACACTTTCACCATACTTATTTCACTCAATCACTGTTACAAAAGCTCTCATCTAATATGATTTTGGGATTACTCTCTGCTACTCGAGCCCTACCTATTTATCCGTATCAAAAGCCTATGAAATTCTTCCAGCTCTTCTCTTTCATTGGAGAATGATATTCGTTGACATGGTGCTGATGTGACGTCACGATCCGTGAGATAGTCCCACTAGTTTTTGTCTGGCGTTCGTATACTCCGTTTGTCTGCTTGGTCATGAGCGTAAACATCACTCTAGGTCCAGACATTTACGAGGTGACGGAAAGGAGGAATTCAAAAGAAGGTCACGTTTCTTGTTTTTTCGCTTATATCTTGAAAACTCTGAATCGTCGGTAGAAAAGTGATAGATGAGTTTTCTACAAAAAAATATATACACGGTTTTGGAAGTACATGCTACAAAATCGTTTTCGAAAAAATTATTTTTATCTCACGTTTTCTTTCCATGTCTTCTGCACTGTTTTTTCTAGAAAAAAGTTGTAGGAAATTATTTTTTTAAAGAATATATGCAATTTTATGTCTGACAGGTCAAAATTCATACCAGTTGTATGATTGTATAATTTTTCCATTACCGGATATCCCTTCACAGTTTATTTTTGAATTAATTCGTGGATGTATCTTTTTATTCGAATTTATATACTGATATGGTGAAAAAAATTTGGTGGCAGTTCAACATTTCAACATGGTTTTTGGGAAATCACATTTGTCGCTACTTCAATCTTACATGCGTTGACAGAATATAGTTTCAATGAGGTTCTCCAGTGCTGATGGTAAGTCATTTCTTGTAGTCCTAAGGACGTAACCCTT
The DNA here is from genome assembly GCA_015342045.1 of Leptinotarsa lineolata. Lineage (NCBI taxonomy): Eukaryota > Metazoa > Arthropoda > Insecta > Coleoptera > Chrysomelidae > Leptinotarsa > Leptinotarsa lineolata. Next base: position 13,398 of record WOGR01003008.1, read on the forward strand.
CCTTGTGAGTGGAAAATGGTGTTTAGTTGCCACCTCGGTTGGAGGAGGAGAAGTGAGGTCGAAGTTTTGAAATTGATTTGGAAATGAATGAAAAAAGTAGTGGTAAAGGGAGGACTTCTGGTGCCCATGCCTTCTTTCCTTCCCTCTTCCATATGCAGAAGATGTGATGCCGCCGTCAGAAAAGTTTGTTCAAATTATTCAAGAAACACTTTTTTAAGAGATTTTCACTAAGAAGTTTTACCAAAACGGAAACGCAATACATGTTTCGCTTCTTCAGGCATGTCTATACTGACATGTATAGACATGCCTATACATGTCTATACATGTCTATACTGACATGTATAGACACGTCTGAAAAAGCTATTGTATACCGAAACACGAGTTGTGTTTTCATAAAACTATTCAGTGAAAATCTCACAATAAAGTGTTTGTTGAATACGCTATGGATATTTATGAAATATCGGCCGATGCCATCACATAGCTTGTATAAACAAGATGTTAAATATCATCTGGGACGTTTCTGTTGCCTCATATCTCAAATAGCAGAACTTTGTAGGTTCATTTTTTTTCCACCTCTTTTCACACCCCTTTTTTGGTATTCGTTGACTGGATTACTCGGCCTTTCGTGTAATATTCTGATTGATTATAATTTTCTGAAATGGTCCATATATCTCACTTGAATATGCTTGGGCTTATAGATACCGAACAATGAAAAAACAGTTGATTTTTGTTACTCGTGTATCGGTTTCTTCTGAGTTATTACAAATTTTGGATTATTTTGAATTCTGAAAAGCTTTCAAACATCGAAGAAAAAACTCATCACGAAATAAAATATTCTGATTTCGAAATTCAAAAGGAATTATTAGAGTACCTTCACATTGAACTTTTCTTGAGATAGCCTCAACTCATTTACTAAAATTAATTTGAACTATTCATGTCCTAAAGATAGAATTCAAATATTTGACGTAGACAAACACAAATGCTCTTCACTCATTCGACGTATGCGTGTCATCAGAGAATGTCTAATTCTTAATCTGTAATTTAGCTCAATTATATCTTACAGGGTGAACTTCTACTTACTTTGATAAATACATCCATTGTTTCCTAAGTAGGACTTTTCATAAATTTCCAGATTTGTTTTCTGTGATTCGAAGAAAGTCAATTATAAAATATTTTCTAAAATATTCAAAGTTCAGTATCATGCATCGGTCTCTACTATTTCAATCAACTTTCTACGGTCACACTTGATTTTTCTGGTTCACGAAATGGAATAGGATCTGTATTTTCTCAGAAATAACTTTCAATAGCTCTATTAGTCTGCAATATATAACATTCGAAGAGATTCCTGAAGAGACTTAAAAAAATCTGCAGCTGCTCTTTAAAGAGAAAGAAGTTTGAACATACTACAGATTATCCTACATTGATACATATCTTTGAGAGGTTAACCAACGCGTCGAAAGGGTGTACCTACTCAATTTTGTTCAACATGTTTTGATGCACCTGTTTCACCTTGTTTTAAAATATTAAGTCGTCAGTATTTCTAAAATCGACTCTTTATGCAATTTGAATATCTTTGAAAGTTTTCATAAATGGACTTCTTTTTGTTTCTTTTTGTCATTCAAAAGAGGTTAATAATCATCAAAACACTTGCTCATGTGTAAAGCGAAACCTCTTTTGAGTTTTTGTTTTGAATACCAAATTTGGTTTTTTTAAAAAAGCAACAACAATTATATTTATAAATACTTGGATTTTGTTGAATAATATTCTGAATACGACTCTGTCACTGAATTGATATTTTACCAAAAGAAAAAAGGTTCAAATGAGATCCTTATAGCGAGGAATCTGCCATTAATATTAGTTGACATCACTATAAACACTAATATTTTATCATTTCATTTAAGAATTCAAACTGAAACTTCTGGTACTGCAAGCAAATTTCTCGTTTTACGTTCGGATCTCTGGGCTACACTTGATCAGCAGTAACGAGGTATTTGAGCCCTACGGCAGTTGTATCAGTAACCAGTTTGGTTGGATTGTGGTGGACATCTGTCCTCTTCGTATTAATGTCACTGCGAGCGCAGGAGTTTTTCAATATCGATGATTGTTTATCGAACTGAATAATTATGTACAAAGTTCGGCTACGAAAAAGTTACTTTTGCCTGTTCAATTTTGAAGTTTTTCTTTCAAATTGCTAAATCGCCAGATGTTTCTCAATTAATAATACATACCTGGGGAACTATTTGGAATTTAAACGTTTTAAAGCAGGTATTTCCAATGGTTATGGTAGTAATGAGCGTGAAGACAAATTTTGAAAACATTTTCTGTAATGTATATATCAATAAAACTGAATATTCTATACTCAGGATCTCTGCAAGGTTATATACGAAATAGTTCCTGAACTTCGAATAAAAATGAATGCATTACTAGAGATTTGTATGAACTATCAATTATATTCAACTATTTATCACTGAAATAACAGGGAAAATCAATGTTCATAAGTATGAATGTTCTAACTTGAAGTGAAATTGAAAAATGATAAAGAATGTTTTTTTCTGGTAAACAAGCCATCTGCAACATTTTTTAGGATGTTGGAGGGAGGTAAGTGAGGCAGTTCTAAAAAATAAAGAAATATGGGCCTATAGTTATACTCAAGTTTTTTGGAAATGAGCTTTCGAGGATGATTCGTGGATTTCTTGATTTTGTGAAAAAAGCAACACACTTTCCGTTAAAATGAACCCACAAATGAAGCTCTTATCTTCAATATGGAATACTGACTGTTTCAAAAACTAAAAATTATTATTTATAATTTTTGGATTCTAGGAATGCATATGATCAGACCAAAAGTGACAATTGGACTAACTGATCATATAACAATGGAATTCCTCCATAATATGCCCCAACTCTCTCGAGTTTCGTGAAAGAACGTTCCCTACAAGTGGCCGTCGATGGATATCTTTCAAATACTTTCACCATCAACGCTGGTGTTCCCCAGGGATCCATATTGTCTCCAACCCTCTTTTTATTGTACATCAACGACTTATTGGAAAAAACGAAGAATCCAATATATTGCTTTGC